>JARHVA010001320.1:405000-637500 GCA_037957365.1 Torreya grandis
TTAATCTTGAATTTGAAGTAATTTTTTTGTCTTAGTCTTTTGATCACTTTGAACTAATTAAACCCATTGAACCGTTGAACCCATTGAACCCTATTGGTTTAAGGTTCAATGGTTCAATGGTTCAATCACTTGCTTGTGTTCCACTCATTCACTTGACCACTTGAACCAAACGCTTTGAACCAAACCGTGGTGAACCATATGCTTTGAACCAAATGCTTTGAACCTTTTGAACCATAGTACTTGTTGAACCTTTGAACCAAAGTGGTTTAATGGTTGAATGGTTCAATGGTTCAAGCCTTCTTCTCTTTGATAACTGTTTTGAAGTCGTTGAACCTAAAAGCAGTTGAACTTTGAACCTTGAAAAATGCGCTTAATTCTTGCTGATGACGTTGAACCTTTGAACCCATTGAACCCTTGAACTTTTTTGGTTCAAGGTTCAAAAGTTCAATGGTTCAACGGTTCAAACACTGCATAGAATCTTGCCGATGAACTCTTTTGGTTGAACCAAGGCATTGAACCAATCCTGAAAATGACTAAGTGTTGGAAACTTGTTATTTTGATTGAACTCACCTATAAAAGCCTTTGAACCTATTGAATCTGTTGATTTTAAGCATGTTGAGTCCATAGAAACATATCTATAGATTTCATAGATTTAACCCTATAGAGTCCATAGAAATGAGTCTATAGAACTTGAAAAAGCTTCAAAAATGGAGAATTTGAATGCTCAAAACAATTTTTAAAAAGGGAAGAGAGGATTTTGGTCTGTTAAACTAGAAAAGTTCATATGTTGTCTCAAAAATTAACTAACATTTTTGGGGACAACAGACTACATATTCTATTCTTTTAGCCTCTTCAATTTGTGTCTTTAGGCTAACTACCATCTAATCAAATTGCTCAAAACTATTGGACATCTTCTCAATTTCCTTTTGTCCAAGTTTCTTTTGTTTTGAGATCTATTTTCTTAGCTTGTCTATTTCTTCTAGATCATAGATAAGTTCACATTCTAGATCCACTTCTCCTTATTCTTCATTTGAATACTCAACTTCTTCTTGATCTATAGAAGCTGGCCCTATTGTCATGAATAGGAATTCCTTTTGCTTAGCCACAAAGGCATAACCATGTTCATTAGCTGAACTATCATTATCATCCAATGAATCACTATCTTCTTTTGTGTATATGCCTTTCTTATTTTTTACAAAGTTCTTCTTGGGATAGTAAAGTTTCACCTTTTTGCTACTCTCTACTTGCTTAGAGTTATCTTTTCTATTATGAGGGCATATAGAAAAAAAATTCCTACTTTACCATAATTTTAGCATTTGAAGGGTAACTTACCTATGTACTTTCTAGATCCTCTCTTTATTCATTTGATAAAGTTAACTTCTTCATTAGTATCCTTAGATCTAGATGTGGGTGCTTCTACTTTTACTAGTTTGGATGCTTTTTATTTGGCTTCTCTCTTGAAGGTGTCTACCTCTCCCATTCTCATTTCATAGGCTATGAAGGTTCCATGCAACTCATCAATAGTGAGCTTATATAGATCTCTTACTTCCTCTATTGCAAAGATTTTAGAATCATATCTTGCTGGAAAATATCTTAAGACCTTTTTGACAATGATTGATTCTTTCATTTCTTCTCCAAGGCCTCTGATTGCATTGACTATTTCATCTACCTTGAGGAGGTAGTCTATAATCTTCTCTTTCTCATTTATTTTAAGGATTTCAAGTTTGCCTTTGTAATTTTATAGCTTATCCTACTTTACCTTGTCATCTCCTTCTTAAATTCTCTTTAGTCTATTCTAGATATCTTGTGCATTTTGATAATGTGTCACTTTGACAAACTCTAAATTAGATAGTCCACATAAAATATCATTCTTTGCTTTAGCATTTCTCTCATATGCTTTCTTAGTATCCTGATCAATAAGAGTTGTAGATGGGGTTGTATATCCATTTATCATAGAAATCCATACATCAAACCCTAATGAGGATAAATATGCTTCCATTCTTATGCTCGATAATTCATAGTTAGATCCATCAAAGAGAGGTGCTTTGTTTGATTAAGATCGTTCTTAACTAGTCATTTTTTTCACTATTCTAAGATCTACCTAAGCTAATTAATATTCTTCTAAGGAACCTAAGCTTTGATACCAATTGTTGGAACATAACTAGATACTAAGAGAGGGAGTGAATTAGTATATTAATAAAACTTATCTCTTTTTAAAAACCTTTTAATGCAAATTGAAACTATATGTAGAGATCACACACACACAAAAAAAACATAACATAAGATATATCAAGGAAAACTCAATATGGTAAAACCACCATGAGAACAGCTTCTAGAAACTACCATTCTAATCTATCCTTACAATAAGAAACCTCACTAGTTACAATGTTTAAGGGCACCAACCTTAAGGAGACACCAATCCCCTTGTTTAAGAGCTTCAACTCTAAGGAAGCACCCACTCCCTAATCTGATCACCAACTCAGCTTATATGATGGCACCAACCTATCAAATTATTCTATGGAGATACAAATATAGATTAAAACATAGAATCATAAATGAATCCAATCTTTTTATTCTCTATTATAGGTTTTATTTGTAATTGTTCATGTTCTACACATAATCTATTTGTGTCTTTCTTCTCTCTACCCCTTTGTCTTTGTGTATAGATCTGTCTCTATTCGACACACTTCATCTCTCTCTCACTCTACTCCTCTATGTCTCTATATTTTTTGTTTGACACAATTTGAATAGATCCAACATTTTTTTGTCTTTGACCTAGATATCATATATATAAACAATTAATTTAGGGTTCCATATCTTCGCTATGTTCACACTTGTTTACAAACACATCAAGCTCTATTCTAGAATTTATTTGTTATGACTTGAACTGTAAGTTTATTGTGTCTTAAATTCATGCATCACCATCATGATTCCTAGTCTCATTAATATCTATAACATTTGTTGGACTCTATTTTTGATGCACATGTACATTTACATATATTTGATCAGTTAGATCGATCAATCTCATTATTTGTGTCATGATTCATGGCTTACTTGTATGTTCCTTCATGTTCTTGAATCTAACTATTAGTCTGAACATAACTTCAAATATCATTCATTGATCTTGTGTTTGGCACCATGATCTGATGGTTTATATTCAAATGTATCAACTTTAAAATGCATCCATTCAATCACATTCTGATAGGATTATGATATCTGTCTGATATGTGTATGCTTCTAAATTTTAGCTTTGTCAACTTTAAAATGTGTCTATTGATCTTCCTAATCCAAGATTATGCATGTCATTAGATCTCTAAAGATGCACAATCTTTACTTATATCTAGACCTTAAATTATGATCTCTTTATTCCATCTCACTGCTTCTTGTGTCTTTTAATCAATTTCTCTCCATCAATCTTCTCAGACTTTCTTGGTCTTTAACACACCATTGTGTCGATAAACCTTGAGCACTTTATTCCATCTGAGTCTACTCACTCCATTGGATATCCTTTAGATGATCACCCACTCACCATAAAATCTTTTGATAAGCTTGATCATTAACTATGGCAAGCTTATTCTCATTGAGTCTTTGTCTGACAAGCTCTATGAATGTGACACTTTTCACTAATGCATTTACTCAGAGGAGCCTTTGACAATTTGACTTCACTACACTTCATTAGATATTCAATGTATGACTAAGCACTAACTATTTATCAAGATGGTACATATATAAAGTCTAAGACTTAATAAATATTAAGTTCTTTAATCACTACTCAAGCTAGTAATTACTAGGTCGAGGGGTTGGTTTTACAATGATGATAAAGGCTTAAGTTATAACTTAAGCTACTAGGTCCCAACTATATCAAGTCAACATCAAAATAGGAAATATTTTTTAACACCATGACTAAAACCCTCAGGGTTTATCTAATAAACCCTATCATTTCTGAGAGTAAAGGTAATTCAATTTTGAGCTCATTCCTTCTCATTTGAACCTGCAGACCATATGTCTAAAATGCTCATGAAAACCCCATAACATATCTTCTATTTGTTTCCTTTGAAAATTCCCATAAATTTTCTTTTTAAAAATATGAAAACTTTATAGGACCTTGTTTATATTTTTACTAAGTATGGAGACCATTTCAAATATGCCTAGAAGGCTAACTTTGCACCTGCATAACTCTTGTTGCACTTAGTTGCATGACCTGTAATTTAGCACATATGATCCTCTTACATAGGTATTTAATCCATATATACATTTTCTCCTAAATCCTTCATATGTGTAATATATGGCATCATAAAAATGCTTGCTCAACTATTTCTTACAATCTACAAATTTGACTATGTTGGAAAACACTATCAAAATGGCTTAGAGCCCAAATTTGATCAAACATATCTTTTATGATGATACATTGTGTGACTTGGGATTCATCACATAAAAACTAGGCACAAAAAATTAATATACCCATATGATCATTTTGTCCCTGAAATTCCATACGTGCAAATGCTAACCTCATCAATATACTTACTTGGCTCTATTGAACCCTTTTGAAAATTTGGTGAAGTGTTGGAACTTAGTGAATTTTATCCAAGTAGCCAACTTTGCATCCCCATATCTTCAATTGTGCTTCATCACATGTCTTCAAATATGATGCAAAATAACTAGAGACTAATGTGATCACAACCATGTGACCATCTCCCCCATCCACTTTCACATGTGGCAATAGTGATGTCAGCAAAATGCCTTCTCATCTTTTCCTGTCATAGACCCAAAATGTTTAGATGATCAATATGAAGAACCAGATGAATTCCATTCATGCACACAAGCATTCTAATCATCCTTAACCATTTATAGGATCCTTTGCATATCCTCTAATCACCATGTTTAGTCTTTAATATCAATAACATGCTCATAATATCCCTTTTGACATTAATGACAATCATATTCCCAACATATTATTTGTATACAGACTTCTCTAATGTTTTCCATTTTAAGTCTTATTCCACTTTAGTACTAGAACTAGATTCACATTTGTCATTTGAAATTAAAATATTACTATTATCATTACGTTTACTATCCTCTGATAAATATGGAATTTTTTCATCTATTTTGACATCTTTATTTATAATTACTTTATTTTTAGAGATATATAATAACTTATATGCTTTGGAATTATCATTATAACCAAAAAATATGTACTTCTTGCTCTTTGCATCTAAACTGATCTTTTTCTCTTTACGAATTAATGCAAAAGAATTACAACCAAAAATATGGAAAATCACATACATCAGGTTTTCTTCTTGACCATGCTTCTTCTAGAATAATATTTTGTACAACTTTACATGGACTCCTATCTAAGATGAACATTGTAGTATTGAAATTTTATGCCCAGTGTAGACACTTAAAATCAAATACTTATGTTGATTTTAACCTTCTTTGAACTAAATACCTAATCATCTCTCATCCTCTCTAATCATCTTTAATTTTCCCTATCACTATTCATCATCACTATTTACTATTCATTACTCACTATTCATTATCCTTAAATTAATCCAAAGTTAATTAACTAATCTTTCTCCAATTAAAAATTTCATGGATTTTGGAAATTCATAATTTTCATAAATCTAAAAAATCAAATTATCATCACATCCCCTAAGGCTCCACCTATCCCCCACCAATCCAATTTAATAATTCATCTTTAGTCCCATTGTCTTCCATGATCTAATTTAATAATCTTATTGTCCACCATTCTAATTTAATAATCTTATTGTCCTCCATGGTCTAATTTAATAATCCACCTTTATTTCTATTATCCACCATACCGATTTAATAATACACCTTTATTCCTATTATCTACCATTCCAATTTAATAATCCTGTTGTTTTCCATGATCTGATTTAATAATCTACTTTTATTCACATTGTCTTCCATTCCAATTTAATAATTATATTGTCCTCCATGATCCAATTTAATAATCCACCTTTATTCGTATTGTCTTTCATGATTTGATTTAATAATCCATCTTTATTCCCATTATCTTCCATGATCCATTTTAATAATCTATCTCACATCCACTTACTAATTTTATATCATATATTTCTCTCAAATGAATTTTATATTTATTTGTGAGTCTTTCATGTTCTCCACTTCAATTTTTAATTCAAAATTCCAATTATGAATTAAAAATTACCTTTTATTCTCAGTCCTTGATCTTCATCTCAATATGGACAGTTCACATCCATTTACAAATTCTATAAATAAGAGTTTATTCCTCTAATTTATCCAAGCTTATTCATTATAGGTTTATCATGCTAAGATTATAAGAGTTTTCATACCACAACATTTATCATTTGCCCTTGTATTGGAAGAGTGAGCAACCACAATTCAAAAAAAGCAAATAAAATTCACATCGCAATGAAGGAAGCTTCTTTTTATGCTAAGGTATAATTTTGTGTTATTTATTTCATTTTTAGTTCTATCATAGGTTGAATTAGTTTAGATTAATATTTCATTTGATTTCTTATCTTATTGTCATTTCTATATTTACTACATACACATTTTGGCACGCCTAGTGAGTTTAAAGCAAGGCACTAAGCAAACATCACCAATAACATAGTCTTGCAAAACATCTCAAAAAATTTATAAAATCAAAATCAAATAATTCAAAAAAAAGGAATAAAAAATCAAAATTAAAATAAATAAACATAAAAACAAAAACAAAAGAGAAATGAGAAAAATAGTTCATCCATGATTGACAACAAATTTATTGGAACTTTGAGCAAGTATCATGGTGATAAACAAAATTTGTTTCACCATTCATCCCATAATTACCTCTATCTTCCACCCATACATATCCAAACCATGTTGTGATTAATCATCATTAGTCCATGTCATCAATTAACTTCTTTGTTTATGTTTTCACATCAATCATCCATAATCATTTCTTACTCTTTCCACTCACTCCTAACCCTGTCGATTGGGATCGACAACATCACAATATCCATCCTATCTCCATCAATCCATCCTTTCTCCATCAATCACTCACTCACTCAATTATTCATTAAATTAGTCAACTAATCCAAGATCATAGCTTTTCACTAGGATATATTATTCCCACATTCACTCTTATGAACCCTGATTCATGGGGCATATTAAAGTGTGTAGTTTATCTTAGGATATATCATTCACAATCCACTCCTTTCATATATCATTTCTTGGGGGAAAATCAATCCATCATCATAATTATCATAATGTTAAATCATTAGCTTAAGTGGGTTAATAACATCTATGGGTCAATCTTAACACTTCATCAATATACCCATTTTCTCATCACTTCCTGTATGTGTTGAACTAAATTGTCCTGATGTCCACAGAGTATGTAGGTGTTTCTTAAATTACAAGGGAAAATCAGCCACTAACAACTAATTTCCATCCCCATTTATTCATATTTTTTCCCTCTCTCCACTTCTTCCTAACCTTTCCCTCTATATCCTTGATCTTATTTCACCATCCTCATCATTTCCCTTTGTCCTTAGAGATTTTTCATACCCTATTCATCACTTTATTTTCCTCACCAATTCCACATCATCTTATTCCCTTGCATAACTATGGACATTTTTTCATATTTATCTTATTTTCTACCACCTTCTTACTTTTCTTCTAATACTTATAAGCCATTTTCATTCCAAATCTCTATTATTGTTTTCATCTTTCCCATATTTTGCATCTTACATTCTTTAAGTCCTTCCTTTTTCTTATTAACATACCTTATATTCATCTCTCATTTTCATGTCATTCCCCTTCATTGTATTTCTATATTACCACATGCGTATTCACTCTCCTATCATCATTTTTATGTCATTATTCCACTTCTCTTTCCTCCCATTCCCATTTCTTCCATGTGTTTCCTTGTTTTTCATTTTCATCACCAAACTATTTTCTCACTCCTTTCATTGTTTGTCATATTTCTCATCATCCCCTTCCCCTTCATGTTTGCTAACCTTCTATCACATTATTTTTTAATTCCTCAATCCACTATTTTTTAGGACATTCCTCTCACCCCCATCTTATACATTTTGTTTTTATCTCACTCATCTACTTCATTTCATTTTTCTCATCTTCCATGATTTCACTAGGTGACATTACTCATGCTTCGTGATCCTTTTTTTCTCCTTCTCCATGTCTGATTTCTTACACCATTATCTATCTTCATCATAATATTTATCTATGACCTCACTAGCTTATCACTCCTCCATCCATCTCCTTGTCAGTCTTCCCATCATCCATTATTGGGTCTCCCTCACATTCATCCATAGAACTCAAGCTCCTCAATAATTAGAGTACAGTCACCAGTTTGTACTACTCCTACATGCATATCCATGAATATTTTCTCATGAATTCCACTCTCTTACTTTAATGCATGAAATCTTATTAGATTCACTACTTAAAGTACTTCCATTTCCAAATTCTATAAATCAAAGGTTTTTCCTCTAATTTATCCAAGCTTCTTAATTATAGGTTTATCATGCTGAGATTATAAGAGTTTGCATACCACAACATTAGCTATTTGCCCTTGTATTGGAATAGTGAGAAACCACAATTCAAAGAGAGCAAGGCAAATTCACATCACAACAGAGGAATCTTCTTTTTGTGCTAAGGTATGATTTTGTGTTTTTCCTTTCAGTTGTATCTCTATAATAGGTTGAGTTAGTTTATATTAAGAATTCATTTGATTTCTTATCTTATTTTCATTTCTAAATTCACTACATAAACATTCACTAAATTTATTAGTTTCTAGTAGACCTTTATTATTATTCATTTTAGCTACTCAGTATGCACTAAAGGCACTATTAGCAAAACATGATGATTGTGGGGAAGAATAGGTTTTGTACTACCTAAGTATAACTTTTATATCATATGATCTCAACTAATCTCATATATAAAAATCATGTCTAGTAGTTTTTTTTACTTCTCAAAAACTATGACATTACATGCTTAATAATCAAACCAATATTATTTATAATATAGACCCTATCAAATATCTTTTATCTAGAATAGCTTTAATCAGTAGGATGACTAAGTGGGTTATGATTCTTAGTGAGTTTGATTTATTAGAGTATGTCAATCAAAAAAACAAAGGATAGGTCTTATCAGATGTATTGGTTGAAGCACTACTCAATGACAAAGTACTTCTTATTGCAGAGTTCTCAAATGAAGCAATAATGTATATAGACAAGTCTCTAGTTTGGTAGCTCTTTTTTAATGGTTATTTTACCAATCATAGATCGGGGGCAAGTATCTTATTTGTCACACCTAATGGGGATTACATTCACAAGGCTTTTAGAATCAAATTTCCTTGCACCAATAATGTAACAGAGTATGAAGGTCTCATAGCAAGCCTCAAAATGGAAATCTAATGGGGAATCAAACACCTTATTGTATTTGGTGATTCTAAGCTTATCATCAATCAAGTCACTAATGAATTCCAAAAATCATGATGATAAGTTGATCCCATAAAAATGAATCGTGGATAGTTTGAAAATATCTTTTGAGTACATCCAATTTGAACAAGTGCCAATAATGAACAATAGAGTATTGGATGCTATGGATACCATTGGTTCCTTACTATATTTAAGAACAAGACATAACAAGTTTTTAGTTGAATAATTAATGATACTAACTTATAATACACCTGATTCATAAATGGTTTGTGAAGTGGTTGGTCCCACTTCCCCTTGGTACTCTAACATCTATACATATCTTCATAATAATACCATACCATCTAACATATCCCATAATCAATGCAAGTCTCTTATCCAATTCATAATTCACCTCTCACTACACCATCTCTAGAAACACTTTATATCACAAAGGTTATGATGGAACTCTCTTACACTATTTGAATTTTGAGGAATCAACTTTGGCAATTATGGAAGTCCATGATAGAATTTTTGGAGCACATTTAAGTGGCATGGTATTTTTAAATAATATCTTACAAGGAGCTTATTATTGTCATATAATGGAATCTTATTTATGTGTCTATGTTAAGAAATGCATACCTTGTCAGAAACATAGGAACCTTATCCATAGTCCATCACAATCTCTACAACCTATCACTATACCTTGGTCATTCTCCACATGGGGGCTAAGCATATAATAATCCTAATTATTTTTATGGCCATAAGCATATTATAATGGCAACAGAGTATTTCACCAAGTGGGTTGATGCAATGCCCCTTATGTAACTAGAAAACAAATTTACAAATCTATCCTAAACCACATTGTCTGAAACTTTGGTATCCCTTCCACTATCATTTCTAATAATGGAAAATCTTTTAATAATAAGGATTTTAAATCTCTTTATCATACTTACCACATCAAGCATAAGTGTTCCACTCCTTACTACCCACAAGGTAATAGCCAAGCTAAGGCAACCAGTAAAAACATTTTGTGCATTCTTAAAAGAGTTATCAATGAAGTTGGTCATGATTGGCATACACATATATATCCTTCCCTCTGGGCATATTGTACTAGAATATGCACACCCATGAGGGAAACCCTTTTATTCCCTTGTATATGGTAGTGAGTCTATTCTACCAATATAATTTGAGGTTCCATCTTTGTGTATATGTATATAATAAATCATTGATGAAGAATCCTATCATATTTCATGCCTCAATAAAATTGATATTCTCAATGAGAAAAGAATTGATGCTTTAAACCATTTATAGGTAAATAAAAATCACCTTTCGCATAGTTATAATAAGTAGATAAAAGCTAGGGAGTTTGAAATCAGAGATCTTGTTCTTAAGGAAAACCAACACAATACAAATTTTAAGTGAGAGAATAAAGGAAATTTTAAACCAAATTGGTTGGGCTCATATGTTATCATTTCCAAATATGGCTCTAGAATGTATAGATTAGCTACTAAAAATGGAGAAGAGATTGATGAATTGATGAACATCATGCACCTCAAAAGATTTTATGCCTAAATCATTCTAATGTTATTGTGTATATCCTAGTTTTCAAAACTCCAAAAAAATTAAAAAATTAAAAAAACATAAAACATCAAAAACAAAAAAAATATGCATCTTGTGAGTCCCCATTGGATTCAGATACTGATAAATCCCAAAAAAAATTATAAAATCAAAAATCAAAAATAAAATAAATTATTATCTACAAGTACATTGATACTTGGTAGCAGCCCATTTATAAATATGTTTTACATTGTCCTCATTGCATTGCATTTTTTCATCGTTTACATTTTATCTTGCATATCAGATGTCATGTTTGGTGATTATTTAGTTGTCAATTGACATAACACAAACTTTCAATATGTATTTTATCATATCATTTCACTTTTCATATCACCCTATTATCCTATGGAAAACATTCTCAAAATTATCATTACATTGGTTCTTGCCTTAGTTCTTATGATCAAAATACATCTCTTTTCCCTACATCTTATTAAAATAATTACAAAATACTAGCCCACAGCCTAACCTATAAACTTGTCCATGATAGAGTTTCCTCTTATACTTCCCTCTAAATAGAAAACATTAGCATGATACAAAAAAGTGTTAATTTTACTTGCCTACCTTGGTCTCTAGTGATGAGCCCTTGCTTCTTAATAGTTGCATGGGTCCAAGACTTGGGAGTAAAATACTTCCAAATAAAAATACACCCTTATCAAAATCTTATGCAACATCACATACAAATTCCACATCTCTCATCTTTATCTATCCTTTGGTGTTGATCCCTCGCAACTCACTAGTTATGTAGGATTAGCATTAGGGAGAGATGCCCTTACTTACCTAAGTATTTGGTGATGATCCCATGTGTCTTCCTAGTCACATGAGACTACATATAGGGGGTCACAAATAAAATTATTAAATATTAAATAAAAAGGTGTCCAAAGAAAAAGTTCTTCAAAAAGCTTGTCCATACATCTATGCTAAAAAGGGTAACTTTATCCCATTGACTGATTCTATCAGGGCTAGTTCTCTTTAGACATAGCCAATAAAGTTAGTATGTTATGATTTTATCAAGAAGTACATTTTACCATTTTCTCATTAGGGTTAGGTAACCTTCCTTTTCCATGAAAAACTTTGATTTTTTATTTTCATCTTCACCATTTCATACTTATCATATTCCCCCTTTCATTCATTTGTTGTAAATTGAAAGTCATGTGCTATGTAAACCAAATAACTGGGTCATCACTTATAAAACAACTATTAGTGCATTCACAAACTTTAATGCATATCCATCATGTTACATCCATTTCATTTTTTTTCTCACATATAAAATAATTTTTCATAGCATTATCATAAAAACATATAGATATATGGTATATCATCAATGCATGGTCCTCTAATGTCAAGTTTACATAGTCAATCTCTAGTTCAATCCACCTCTGTAGAGGGAATGTGAGTTAAATATCTCACCCACTTCCCCTATCCGTATTAACAACTTCAATATCTTTCTAACCCACTTGACATCGTACAAGTCTCTCATCTTTCTTGGGTAGGAAATTGTTTACATTTTCATCAAACACTTAATGTTTCATCCATCAACCCATTTTCTCATCACTTTTTATGTGTTTAACTACTTTGGGCTGATGTCCATGGACTATGTATGAATTTTTTTGATTCTAAGGGTATATCAACCACTAAAAACTAATTACCATCCCCATTTTTCATCTTTTATTCTCACTAATTTCCATTGCTAACAACACCTTCTTGCTTAGGGCATCCTACATTAGGGAAGCTTTGAATTTTTATTAGCATCCTTATATTTTAACATCATTTAATAATTCTTTGTTTTTCCTCCCATTTTTAGGATAACTGCAGTGGCTTGAGGTCTTTTTGGAATATGTATGCAGCACTTAATTATTGAAGTTAGCTTAGCCACACCCCCTTATTATATCTTCCTTTCTCACCTAACTTATCTTACTCCATTTCTCTACCTATCTCTTCACCACCTCCCCTTTTCATATTTTCAATCTCTTTTAACCATTTTTCTAGATTTTCTATCTCTTTTAACAAGAGGATTTAAAACCTTCATCATCTACCTCTCTTATCTCCTATAAAGCCACCATTTACTCCACTTTGTTGGTCTCCTTGTCACCTTTCATTGCATTTATTTTTCATGTTTTGTTGCTCGATCCACCACCCACTTATTCATATTTTTGTCCCTCTCTACACTTCTTCCAAACCTTTCCCTCTATCTCCTTCATCTTTTTTCATCATCCTCATCATTTCCCCTTGTCCTTGTGTTGACCAAATCTAACCATACAGGTCAAATTGGGACCCCTATAGGTTAAAAATAGATATTTAGGTGTTTTAAGGGTATAATATATATTTATTAAGGTGTATTATAGGTCAGTTAGTGTGATTTCATGTTATATTATCCTTGGTCATTAATCTTTTTAGTCCTTATATCATTTTGAGTCATTTTAAGGTCAAAAAAGGAGCATTAAATGAGTTGTATGGCTTCCTAGGGAAGTGTGAAGGTGTAATAAGGGTGATGTCACATGAAATGTATCCTATTATGCCTTAATAAACTATTCATAATAGAAATTGATAGGTTATTGAAAATAAAGAGTAATTTTCTTGGGAAAAGAGAAGAGTTTAGCACTTATACAACCCATAAGAGAGTGTGACATGTGGGATAAGGTCATGAGATGACTCTTAAACTTCCTCATATCCATTTACATGCATGAAGTACTATAGAAGTGTCAAAATTGAGCTAAAACCATTCTACTCCTTCTTCACCCTTCTTGACACACAAAACTAGTTAGTAGGTTTATGTTTAGTATAGATAGTTGGAGAATTTTTAGGTCAAACACCTTTGGAGGTGAAATTAAATTCATAGATATTCATTTCCATAAAAATATTTTTAATAATGGTGGTATGTTCTTTATGAATCACCCTCATGAAGTTGACTATGTTTTTCTATTTGCTAGTCTGTGTACCTTATAGGTTTTGCTCCATTTTGGACAAGTCTATACAAACCAATTAGAAATGTTGACTCCATAGTATGTTGGATATCTTTTCAATTCTATTAATTCTTTTTTTCATGTTTTAGGGTGTTTTGATGAGCAGGTTACCTCATGTTGTAGTAAGGTGTCACTAGTGTGAAGCTTTAGTTAAGTTCTCCCTTGTAAAATGTTGGTCTTATATAGAAGTCTCATGTGAATCTAAGATGGTGTTCCACATGTATAAATGCCAAATTTTCCATTTATTCATGTTTTTTTTCATCATATCATGATTTAGGAAATTTTTAGTCTTGTCATTCCTCTCAATCAACTCTTTACTCAATTTCACTTGCAGCCATGTTGAAGCACACATGTATAGAGCTTGTTTAGATTATTCATAGAATAGTAATCAATTATATTAGTTTTTTCAAGGAATAAATAACTAAGTAGAGTTTTGGTTGTTAAAGAAGATACAAGACTAATTACAAGATCATTCATCACACTAAACAGTCATTAGATACCCCATGTCTTCTTTGTTCTAGATGTTTACAAGAGGTTTTAACATTAGAATAGATGTTTTTTAACTTGTATTCATATATCCTTAATGAAAATAATGAATTTTATGTATTTACATTGAGTTTAATTTGTTCATGAGGCCTTTCATCCACAGATATTGCTTCATTTCATGTTCACTACCTATATATAGCCCATACACACCTACAGGAGCCTCCTAGATGACATCATGCTGAGAGGAAAAGTTTGATATGTGTTTCAATATATTAAGATTTCTAAGAGTGCATTGGGGTACTTGGTGAAATCATAGAAGTGATTAAAAACCTACACACCTTATATACTATCCAGTTGACCTACTACTTGTGTATGTGCAAACGACCACCTATAGGTGGTACCACATAGCTTTAGAATTCCTTGTATGAGTAATTTGAAACATATAAAAAACTTATCTAGTATTTTAGCATGTGAATTGACCATTTCCAAATTTATTTAAGTTTCAAATGATCAAATGGAGGTGTAGACCATCCCCTAGCATGAGATGATAGTGTTCAGGGAGTTTACCCCTAAAATGTGAAAATAAAGGTCTAGAGGTGTTTTATGAATATATTATAACATGGTTATAAAGAAATTTAAAGCATATAAATAGGTAAATATTGTATCCTCTAGCATAGAGATAATTTATGCCAAAGATAGAGGTTATAAAGCTAGTGGAAAATAGGAGTAGAACATCCTAAAGATGCCTTTCAAAATACTGAAACTCTGCATTGACATCTATAGGATTTGAGGTTTGAAGGACCATTGACATCTGAAGAACTAAAAATCATATTATCATGGTTTAAATGGCCTTATTTTTTGAATGGTGTACCAATGTACATGTAAATCATTAGGATGATGCTAATATGCAATTTTTCAAGCTTCATTCACACCTACAAGTATCCCTTCTCAAGGAAATGTGCACCTACAGCTGAGTATTGAAATAATGACCTAAGCATGGTACCTATGTGATGTTATATCCTATAAAATGTGAATTAAATTATGAATGGATGTTTTTTTACCCTAAGGCTTCAAGGAGGGCCTTTACACACCATGATGAATCTCATTTATAGCTCATATGTACCTACAGCCAACTGTAGATGGCTATCTCAGGCAGTGAACATAAAGGAGTAATGCATAAGTGTTTGCAATGCATGAAATGAGACAAATTATTCCAAAAAAAATGAAAATAATGAGTTATACATAGGTTTTAAACATTGTTTTCAAAGCTTAACCATGCATTTCGACATATAGGTATGCTCCAAAACATAAAGTATAGTCAGAAGTCACATTCATACTTGTACTACCAATGTATGGAAAGAGGTATGAGATATTTTAAGTGCTTAAAAAACCTAGAGAACATTAATCATGGCCATGAAGGTCTATATAAGATCTTGATGATGGGAAATGATGCAAAAAGGTGACTCTAATGATGCATAACATAGTCCACTTGGGAAAGGCTTGCACATAGTCTACCTCTATAAAAGTTTGTCTTGGGTCTTAAATCATTTGAGAGGTCAAATCATAAAACCAAGGGATCAAAATTGGTACATAAAATTTTTATGGGTTGGATAAGCTCCTAAAATATTCACTATTATCTAAAGAAATAGGGGAGTTCCCTTTGTTTTGTCTCAGATAGAGGGCACTCCCCTCATGTACAAACCCTACAGATTTGGATAGTAGGGTTGAAAGGTGATATAAGGATATTAGTGGAAGTTTATAAGATATGTGATGATTTTTAATAAACTTTAACCAACTTGAGGAACACCTCACAGAAGGAGGGAACCTAACAAGATGGTCTAGGTGGCTAAGTTTGTAAGCAAGCTTTAAAAGTAAGGTTTTAGCCTAAAGCCAAATGGAGAACCACTTTCAATTCTAGTATGGGGTGAAAATTATAATGGATTTGAACATGTATATGGGGGAACAAAATAGGTATATAAGTTATTAGGATGTATGTAAATCCATCAAAAGGTAATTTTGGGCTTTAAGGTGCAGATAGGTTATTAGGCATGGTTAGGCCTAGTGTCCAAATGAAAATTCATCTACAATTATAGCATGATATTGGAATTAAAACCTATTGGAGAATGTGTATAAGGTCATTTAATATGTGTAAAAGTCTCAAAATTATTGAGGAAGCACAAGTAAGGCCAATTTTGGCTCAAGATAACTTCAAGCCTGCAAAGAATGGAGAAGACAAGCTCGATAGGCTGGGATTAAATTCTCACATATTTCATTAGGTTATTAATGGAGGCCAAGGGAGTTTATGGAGGTTTATATAGGTCCTAAAAATAACATTAGTGGAATTTGTTTACAACTTCAATGTTAGGGCTTTATGAAAAAAGCTTAAGGACAAAAAGTACTCAAAACCTTTAGAAGGACCTGATTGGGAAAATGAGGTTAGAGGGATATTCAAGTGATATATTTTGATAATTAAAGTGATTTAAAATTAAATATGACTCTCTCAATATCCCCCATACTTTTGGACTATATGGAACTGTACGGATGGAGTATAAAATAGGGTATTTTTTACTATTTTGTATGTTGTATAGGTTTGAGGAGGTTCTAAGAGATTCAAATCAAATTAAATGGAATATTATGACTTAATATAACTCCCAATGTAAATTTCATACCTTGGAACAACTCTTAAGTTCCTCAATTAGTTGCTTCATCTCAGCCAGTCAAAATTGGCATAGTGACCAAACTAGTGAGAAGGGTGGAAAACTTCAAGTGAGCTGATTTTAAGGTGTGTATTATGCCTCTAAGGCCATGGAGGGTATTTAAAAGTGTCATCCACTCCATTTTATGCATTTTCATGAAAAAATTATGCTTTTTTGAAGCTAAGTGTTCAAGGTGTGTGTAGGAGGAGTTTATTTGAGTTCAGGTAGTGATAGCTCATTTCTAGATGATTCTAGATGACCAAGACTACAACCAATGCATGGAGAGGCATGTATAAAAAAATTACCTCTCATTCAAATCATTATACATATCCCTAGTTAGTTTTGGGATGTTAAAATAGGTGTGGATAATGAGGGCAATTTTTTGAGCCAACATAAGGAGTTTTATGTCACTTTTCATGAGTTGCATGCCTTTTATGGACACTTGTACTTCCTAAACTTGCATTTTTCATTTCACATATTATCCTCATGCATATTTAACTCCTTTTATAATCTTTAAAAGTGTCCTTGTGACCTTTTTAATTATTCTCCTCTCTCTCTCTCTCAATTTTTATAAGATCTAATCATTTTGGCCTTTGTAAACTATGTTCCACCTGAGTATGGCAAAGCCCTATTCGTTTTATACCATTTGATCAATAATACTACTGATTTTTACCTCTTACATGAATTTTCATAGTTTATTTACTTGGATGATTGATTTTTCTTAGTGATGACTTGTTGTTTCCTTAGCACTATTGTTTCATTCTCTCACTTATTTGAAGTTGGAAAGCTTCTTCTTGCAAAGCATGTGAAGTGTTTTATGATGTGTCAAGGTTGAGTGATTTAATATATTCAAATAGTTTCATTTTAGGCCTCTTGTCTATTCCTCCTAGCCTAAACATTCATCACAATCTCATAATGTAACATTGATGTGAGAAGATGTACATTGGAGAAGTGTATGTTTGATTAATCCCTTATTCTCATGTATAACATGTAGTTGGTTGGAAGTCATCAACCTATTTGGTGTATCACCTCCCTTAGGATAGGTTGCTTTTGATTTTCTCCCTTTTCCCTCAAAAATTTTAGGTTTAGTAGTGATCCAAAGTGGTACATCAAGGGAGCTAGCCCTATCTAGAGATTCACCTCATTCTTAGGCTCACCCATAGCCTAGAGGTGTTTCAATTATGCCACTTGGATAAGGAGATTTGAGACATATTCTTAAAAGGTGAAAATCCAAGTGACAACACTTTGACAATTTGTTATACCCTCTTCATCACTTTATTGTTCTCACCAATTCCACATCATCCTATTCCCTTGCATAATGATGGACATTTTTGTATATTTCTCTTCTTTGATACCACCTTCTTACATCTCTTCCACTGCTTCTAAGCCATTTTAATTCCAATTCTTAGTTCTTATTTTCATATTTCACATCTTTCATTATTTTTATTATTTTATTTCTTCTAGCCCCCATTTGTGCACATCTTCTTCTGCTTCTCTTGTGTTCCCCCTTGTCTTCTGCATCCCTCTTTTCTTCTTCCATTTTCCACCATTTTTTAATTTTTTATCCTTCACACCTTTTCCATTTTTTGTCATTTTTTTGGTTTATTTTCATCTTTTCCACCTTTTTGTCTTATTTTTTCCTTCACAACTAGCTTCCATCTAAGTATTTTAAGAAACCTTCCATAATTTCCTTTTTCTTCTTATCTATACAAGCCTTTTCACTTTGATTTCCCCTTTTTCCTCTTTCCATCTTTGTATGTACCTATCTTTTACATTTGTGTGAGTGTTTGTGCTTTGTATCCTTGTCAACCCTCTTACTTAGTCCTTCATTTTTCTTATAACCATTCCTTATCTTCATCACTTATTTTCATCTTGTTCCTATTTATTGTGTTTCTATATTACTTCAATTCTTCACTCTCCTATCATCCATTTTCTATTTTTTATCCACTATTTATTCACCACCACACCCTTTTTCAGCTTGTCAATCTCTTCTAACAAGATTATTAACACCCACCCTATCTCTTCACATTCTTGTACACCCATCCTCTACTTCCCCCAATTTTTATAAACCATTTCACATCTTCCATCACATTCTCATCTCCAACACCACCATCTACTTTGTTTCGATGTTCATCTCCTTGCTTGTTATCATTTATCCTATTCATGCTTACTTGGTCATGATACCACCTACTTATTCACTCTCCTATAAACATTTTTGTGTCTTTATTTCACTCCTCTTTTCTCCCATTTCCCTTTTCTTTTGTGTGTTTCCTTATTTTTCATTTTCATCACCAAAATATTTTCTACTTGGCCTCTATTAAACATATTTTCACTTCTTTCATTGTTTATCATATTTCTCATAATCGTCTTCCACTTCATGTTTGATAACATTCTCTCACATTCCTTTGAAATTCCTCAATCTTCTATTTTTCAGCACTTTCCTCTCACCCCCATATTCTACCTTTTATTTTTATTCTCATTTATATGTTTCATTTCATTTTTTGTGTCCTCCATGATTGCACTTGGTAACATCACTCATGATTTGTAGTCTTTCTTTTATCCTTCTCCATGTCTAGATTATTACATCATTATTTATCTTCATCATCATCTTTATCTGTGACCTCACTATCTTATCACTCCTCCTTTATCCATCTCCTTGTTAGCCTTCACAATATCCATTTTTGGCTCTCCTTCACATTCATCCTTTAAAACTCAAGCACTTCACTAATTAGAGTGTAGTCGCCAATTTGTACTACTCCTACATGCATCTCCATGCATGTTTCCTCATTCCTTACACTCTCTTACTTTAATGCATAAAATCTTATCAGGTTCACTACTTAAATTACATCCATTTATTCCTTCAATGTCTCTCCATGTTGTGCCTAGGTACTCTTTCTATGCCTTTCCCCACTCTAACTACTCCCTTCACCTCACAGCCATTTTTCACCCATTTTCTCATTATTGGATTAGTTGTACAACCTCATGCCAAGGTTGTTTGTTCAAGGTTACCTTTGTATTGAGATCCACAACCTAATATTTCTTATCTAATTTCATACCATCTTTGGGTTAGTCTTATCTCCCCTTTAACTGTTGGTGCACCCATATTCCTTCTTTTTCATAGCATGACCTATAGTGGACATCATGACTATATCAATCACTATATGAGTGCCCACTCATCTCTTATCTTTATCTTACCTTAAGTGAAGTAGAAACCATGATTGTATACATCACTATATGAGTGCCCACTCATCTATTATCTCTCTCTTACCTTAGATGAAGTGGACATCATGACTATATTCATCACTATACAAGTGCTCACTCTTCTATTATCTCTCTTTCCTTAGATGATGTGGACACTATGATTATATCATCACTATACAAGAGAAAACTCATCTTTTCTCCCACTCATCTCTTATCTCTTATTCTCCTTTCATAAGGCTCTCACCCTTTTGTGTGTATTATTAGTGTCCATGCTCTCACCATTTTGTGAGTACGTTTCCATCTTCCCCTCCCTCTATCTATTTATTTTTATCCTTCCCTCATTCCTTTTTTCTCCTCTATTCTAGGAGAAATACATATGGCCTAAAGTCTATCCCTATTATCATGGGTGTTCACACTATTTTCATTGGTAAGAGTGTTTAGACTTTGTAGGTAGCACTCAAGGGCATGGGGCCCTAGGGGTTAGTTCAGCCACTACCTCCATCATCTCCATTCATCCAAAATGTGATTTCACTTATTTTCATTTGTATCTTAAACCACATAGTTATCTTAGGGCTTCCTCATACATCATTCAATATTGTCATAAATTTTGTCTATAAAAAGTCTCAACACTAGCCTAGGATGTTAGTCATGTCATTTACTTCCTTTTTAGGTGTTGATTGCTTTAGTTTTTGTTTTCAACTATGTTTTTTTGTGATTGTGCTTAACTCATATTCATTAAGGTTGTTTAATCTTGATTGTCTTGTCATGTGTCTTATCATTCACTTCTTTTATCTTACACTCATCATTTTTGTTTGTGTAAACTTTATTTTTTCTTTTTGTTTGCCTTCATCTTCTTTCCACTTGTTTACTTTTCTTTCTTTTTATCATTTTTTGTGACAAGATTATTTTTCATAATTACACTATAGTGTGATTATTATTTTTCCATATCATTATGTACTCTATTTTGCATAAATTATAATATTTTCAGTCCTTATGCATCAATCATAGATATTCATCATGGTTATTTAATATCATTGGTGATTATTATTTTATGTTAAATTAACACTTAGGTTACTATAGTCATATAAAATATAACATTGGTAGCTTGAGTGTGGCTTATGACACACAACCCATAGGTCCCTCTTGCATACTCTCATGACCCTTATATACATCTTTTTCTTATTCCCAATCATCTGTAGACTTTTGAGACCTGATTCTAGCTCAGTTATGCTACATTTCCCATACTAGTTTCATCCCCTAGGTTCTGAGCTTGTAGGATAGGAACATTGGGGTTGGAATATAGTGTTGGACCTTAGGATTCCCCATTTATAGCACTCCCATATAATCACATTTAGAGACCAAATGACCATTTTCTCCCAATTCCTCTTTTTTATTGTGTCAACCTAGCGTGAATGGATTTAACCCATGACCAATAGATCTCTATAAAATCCCATTAAAAGTTAATTTAGAAGGGGTTAAAAAATATTACAAAATTAATAAAAAATACAAGAAAGACCACTAAGTTAAACTTCCCTATTCTCTACATACAACCATCTAATATATCTACCAGCATATTCAAATTCCCACACTAGTCCATAGCCACCTCAAGCACTCTTAGTTTGGAATTTTTGCATATGTATAACACTATTTCATAAATAACATAAATTAGGAGAACTACATATGTATTTATCCCTCTTCAGAGTATTTATATGTAGGCAACGTACCTACACAAGGGGTGTGGATACAAGTTCAATGCATCTTACACACACTAACCCCCCTCTTCCTCATGTTTTATTTAAGCACTATGAAGGTCTAGGGTTGGATATTAAATTAGATATATAAGGACATATTTCAACATTTATGATCCAAAATTTCATAGGTAGGCTCACACAGGGATAGTGGATAAAACCCAAAAAACTTAGATCTCTATGACTAGTTTGGATAATAGCGATAGGAATTAGACTATAACAACAGACCCTAAAGTGTCCTATTTTTTGTGCTCCTGTCCTTTCAATAAATTAAATCTAGATCCAAATTCATGACACTATCCTAGTCCTACAAATTTGGTATTAGCCTCTATCTCAGTCGTATCAACTCAGTATTAAGATATGTTACAATTCTCTTCTTTCATTACTATTTTTAGAAAGTTACAAAGGTCAAATATATTATACAAATTAGTAATATATTTATTAAAATATTATTTAATAATTTAGTCAACTTAGTCATTTAAATAAATTATAAATAAGACTCCAATATTCCCAAAAAATTTAAATCATTTGGTGAAACCGACAAACTTCACTTGTGCACAAAATCCCTAGAATCCCTAGGGTAGATTTCTTCTAATTTTTTTTAGTATTTTTCTAATTTATACTAAATATTTAAATAAAAATTTACATTTGAATTTTTAAATTTCCCAAAATAATTTTTAAAATAATTTTCTCTCAAACCCTAGTTGCATATACTAGGTCCCTCAAAACCTTAGATACCCTAGGGTTTTCCTTCACATATTTTTGTGCACAAATTTAATTATCAAATTTGAGATTTTTGTAGAAATTTTTTAGCATTTATTTCATTAAAAATTATTTTAAAATTTATATTATTTCAATAATTTTCAAAAAATTTAAAACCCCAACTCAAAACCCTAGATTTCCAAACTAGGTCCTCAACGCCAAGCCTTCCCCCCTTGCAATTTTAAAAAAATTAAAATTAAAACTTTTGAAAATTATTTGGAGTGTCAAAAATAATTTCAAAATCATTATTTTAGTAGTTGTTTTTACATTTATTTGATTAATAATAATTTTCCATATTCTCTTTGGTGAAAGCAATAAAATGACCACTAAGGCACTTCTTCCTCCTCATCTCATAAATAAATTTCTAAATTTTTCTCATAATTATGATAATGAATGGACAAATTTACAAAATTTTACATTACCTAAAATTGTAGAAAATGATTTTATTTATAATGAATACAATTACTATTATTATAATGAGGAATATGATGATGCACATGAAAGTGATAGTGAAGAAAAAGTAGATGTACCTTCTTCTCTCAAACCTATCTCTTTGCTTCCTCTTCTAAAGAAAATAATTTTGATAAATGGGAAAGGTACTTTTCACCTCATTCTCCTATGCACAATGCATCAAATGTACAAATTATTTATGCACTTCCAATTGAACCTCTCATTGGTGATAATTTTATTGCATATGAGCCTAGTGTCTCTCTCTCTCTTTTGTTACTTCTATGTTCAAATTAAAACAATATAAAAGTAATAGAATCAAAATTCAAATGCATAGGTCAAATGATCCATCTCATGCTCTCAACTCTACTTTGTCAAAAGAATATATAAATGATAACTCTCTTTCTCTTAATTCTCATATTGAAAATAGAATAAATGCATGCACTTCATCCATGGATAACATAGATGCACATAATATGCCAATTTCACATGACAATTCATTGCATATTAGAAAAGAATTAACATCCTCTCTTACCTCTCTCCCTAGTGTTAATGGAAGTGATAATGAGTATGCTAGTGAACATGAAAATTAATATGAAAATGAGAGTGAATATGAAAAAAACTCTTATTATGATAATGCATTGAATAATGATGACTATTATGCACATAGTGAAGAATAAAATGCATCTCATGTTTCTAACTCTTCTCTCACTCCTTCTCTCATGCATTAGAAAATGTTGCTTCTACTTCTAAGAATGATTATATTTAAAATGATGCACATGTTAATGATAACATCACATCTTATATTCAATTAGAATGTGATTCATTAAACAATAAAGATACCAATGAATCTCCCAGGACACCCCCTACTACAGTAGCACATGTTTCTCATTCTTCACCCAAAGAGGATGGTATCCCACATCCCTCTATTAAGGTCCAAGTTACCATTCCTTAAAAGGTTCAATTAAGCACACCCCCTCTTTATGATCCAATCGCTAAATTAAGCTATGCCATTGCTCAAATAAATAATCAAATTCAATGTTTAATTGAACCCCTTCAAGATGCTAATATACCATCCCAGGAGATTATTTCTTTAATGCATGTAATTGGTGAATTACAACACCAAGTACACATCCTGACTTTGGAAAATAAGTCTTATAAATCTTGTATGGATGCCAATGATTTACATGTTAACCTACTTTTGAATAAATTTGTCAAAGCTTCATTGCCTAAGGATTTCTAGATACCTTCATTTCCTTAATTTGATGGAACTGGAAATCCATTGGTACACCTTTAGGCCTTTTGGAAGGCTTTTCCATCTCATGCAAGTCCTTTGATTCTACTTAATTTTTTCCAATAAACATTAGTGGGTGATGCATAGAATTGGTTATTTCACCTACTCCCTATTAGTTCCTTGCATATATATGATGACCTAGAGGAGGAATTTCTTAGATATTATATAGCAAACATAGGCCCTCATGTTACATATGAGAAACTTTCCTCATTACATCAAAATTATTTAGAGCTAGTTAGCGATTATATCTTATGATTCAAGATGCACATGTTACAATTGGTTTATAAACTAACAGATCTAGATATTCAACACATCTTTATCAAAGGGCTTTACCAACCCCTCCTAGAGCATATATTATATCAGATGGACTCTTCTTTTTAAGGACTTATGTTATATAGTTCTAGACTTAGAGAATAAATTGGGATTGACTGAGGTAGATTCAATTTATTGGCTTACTCTATATTTCATAGTAGTACCTCCATCTACAACTCCTAGCACATAGCATCCACCATGTCCTAAACAAGATAGGAGACCACAATTAGAAAAGCAACCAGTTCAAAATAGAGAGCCAGTCTCTAGAGCACCTCTTATAATATGCACTACAAAGAACAACAGAAAGGCACTAATATAGTTTGACTTAGAGTAGGATATCCCATATGTCATACTATCAACACTATTAGATAGGAGGATAATCACATTGCCTTCTACTCATTTATGAGATCCACATCACTTACATAGATAGCCACATCAGCCCTTTTATAACTATCATCATATCCATGGACATAGAGATAATAATTATTATGGACTCAGGTATTGTATTGATAGATGCATTGATAATAGCATCCTAACATTCACATCAGGGGCACCAAGATCTCCTCCATCATGGATCCATAAACCTCATTCTTCCATGACTATGTCATCCCAAGACATTCCTTCATAAGAATCATCAGTTACTCATCATGAGAGTAGTGCGGTTTATAAGATAGAGCCTCATAGGAGATCTCCTATCCCATCTACTCAGAAGGTTTGGAGAAAAGTATAGTGAGAGCATCCTATATATAGCAGTGTAGTCTAATAAGTACATTGTGTAGTTCCATATACATATCTGTCATAGTCACAGGCACCACAAAAGAGTACCATTCTAGAGAGATATTCACTATAGCTAAGTTTTATGGGTCTTATCTCATGTATCAACCCACTACAATTAATATTAGATGAGCCCACATCATAAACTACTACTCTAGAGAGATATTCACTACAACCAAGTTTTTTGTGTCCTATCTCGCATAACAACCTGTAATGGTTAAGACTAGATATCCCCACATCATAGAGTACTAATCTTGAGAGATATTCAATAAAACTAAGTTTTTTGGGTCCTATCTCATGTAGAAACCCACTACGATTAAGATTAGATGAACCCACATCACAGCGTATTGCTCCTGAGAGATATTTACTACAGCCAAGTTTTATTTCATGTAGCAACCTACTATGATTGAGATTAGATGAACCCCCCATAGGTTACAATTCTATCTCAATCTATTACTCAGTCATATGTATCATAGTAGAGTCCATAGGGTGTTATTTCATGTAGCAATCCAAAATGATTACAATTAGATACACAGTTTTAGTTACACATCCATTACGGTTGTATCTTATAGAGTCTCCATGAATAGCTAAAATTAGTACACCATAGATATAATCAAATATAGGGCATGTTCCTACATATCATGAGTAGTATGGGCACTTTTTCTGTTGGCCATCAAGATTCAAATAGTGATATAGTAGCCATGGGACTAATATGCATAAATTAATATCTTACATCCCCTTATACTAACATTCCTAGTTCTAGCTATAGTATTCACACCTAGGGCGGTATCATTGAGGTCTAATGACTCTACGTATAGAGCATATTTTTTAGAGAGCTTCTTCTACTATTAGATGGGTCCCTAAGATCCTTATAATTGCATCCACTTCTCAGAGTTACAGGGGGACCCCATAGTCAGTTTCCACTATAAATATTTTAGATCATTTATAGCATACACAACTTTTATAGCCATAGTCTCAACCCTTTCATCATGCTTCATGATCATGCACAATCCCTCTCCTGGATACAAGACACCATGATAGGGAGTCGCTAATGAGACTCGTCAGTAAGTATCATCTTTCCTCAGCCTTACTTGTACATAATTTCTCAGTATTTCTTATACATAGTCTCCTTATGATTGATTGTACATAGCTTATGATCAAAATATAAAAACATCCAAATATGTCAAAATACCAAAAATAATACAAAATTAAAAAATTACAAAAAAAATCAAATAATCAAAAATAGAAAAATATTTTAATTATATGCATTATCTATGCTTTACATTTCTATTACCATGCTAAACTTACATTTGTTATTTTATGCTATTATTTGTTGATTTATCTACATTACCATGCTTCACTTGATGTTATTTGAGTGTGTGTAGTGACATCCAGATCCTTGATTGCTTCACTCTACCCATTGAGGGGGCATCCTCTTTTTACATTTGAGACATACATTAACATATCTACCCACCAAGGACATCTTCTACATGACTACACCATCCAAGTTATGTCATTCCTACACCACACAATATAGTTATCATGATGATGTACATTACTTACTAGCTTACATAGATTACTCTATCGACACTCACTAATATATATCACTTATGTATTTCTTAGCATCTACCTAGTCTTTTACAACATGTCTTACAAACTTTCACTTCTTGTTTTGATTAGTTAGATGTGATTGTTATTTCTAATATTTACATGTTTTCCTTTCTTGGTTTGTGTAGACAGATGTGATTGCATTTTTTAGATCCTATTTTTTTCTTGTATATGCCTTAGGACATTTTCCAATGTCCTTTACTTATATTATTGTGTGTGCCTTATGACATTTTCCAATGTCTTTTGCTTGTACTCCTTTATGTGCTTGTGGTTCTCATGCTAACCTTTATTATTTTCAATTATATGTGTATGTGGGATTTGAACATGCCTTGTATGCTTAATTTCTATTTTGAGTGACATGTGCCCATGTCCCTTGTTTTATTGGCCCCTTGGCCACTATTATATGCTTCTTGCTTCTTGCCTTGTGTGTTTTTTGCTTGATTGTTTCTCAACTATTTGTAGTGCCATGATGGACATCATGCAGTTTATTGCTATCTTGGATGCCATGATGGACATCATGCTCTATCCCTCCTTGATAACTAATAGCTAACATTTCCAATTTCAATTTAATTCATTACACATGTTATTACATTTTTATGTCTATCTAGGCATACCCTTATTAATCTAACAATTTCCAATACAAACTATGTTATATATTGACACATAATGTTGATTATCATTGCTATATCATGTATTTCATAGCATAACACACTTTCAAGGCTTTTTCTTATAAAGTTAGTCATTGTAGGGTCTTCATTCCTACCCTCAGAAGAGGAGGTAACAAATAGAGGTTTTCTCATAGAGATCAGAGCTCCTACCAGTCAAAAAATTAGTTTTTAGAACACTCAGAATAATAATCATAGGTCAAACCAAGTAAAATAAACCCAAAAAATAATGATGATTATAGAATAGTCATCAATTTTAGTAAAGGAAAATAGTGTCAGACATGGAAAATAGCCCTGGATAGTAGGGTGTCTTATTTTTGGCACTCCTATCCAAACAACAAAAAACTCATATTTTCTAGAAATAGGTAGAAAGGTAAGCTTAGATATAGTTTTGTCACATACAGATCAGTTCAAATTTAGTAGTTTTAGTATAGTTTTTCTCATAGAATCTAGATATAGGGGGCATCATGCATCGGTATGATGGCTTTCACTTCTAGTTTTAGATTGGGTAGTTGGTATAACTTCCAGATCAAAATCTATGTTATAGACCCAGTGATTGAGGGTAATGTGCATGACACATTTGACTTCTTTTCTTTCCAAGTTTAGTATATTACCCAGGCATTATCAATAGTTGCATACCTTATTCCATCTATAGGTGGTTGGAATCATTTCAGAGTGGCTTTCATATAGGCATAACCTCCACATTCTTGAGTGGCTTCCACATAAGCCTAGTTTCTAGTCTTAGAGTGGCTTTCATACAAATCTAATCTCCTCCTTCCAGAGTGGCCAAGATTGGCCTAGTTTTTAGTACATATTTGGTTATCCATGCCACATTTTTAGATTATAGAGCATTCATGGGCTTTAAGAACCATCTCATATAACACACATTCATATTGATATCAGTTATAGCTTTAATTAGTAGGCAAAAATGGAGCCAAAATTCTAGCTAGCCTTTGTATTATTGAGCCACCTACTCAAATGGATTGGACACATGGTCCAAACATCAATTAGCATACACATAATCACATAGCTTCACTTAGGGGGTGACAATGGAGCCAAAGGGATAGACTTTGCATTCTTGAGCCATTCTTGAGGAGTTGATCACTCAACTCCATTCATGATATTACTCTTGGTACAACACACCCATCATTACTCAGCATCACTCAACATCACAATAGGTTTTATATTGGTTCACATACCTGATGAGGTGTATTCTTTCCTTTCTCTTCCTCTCTCTCTTACCCAGCTTTGTATATTCTTATTTTAGATATAGCATATCTAGTAAGAATTGATCTACTCTTTATTTTATATTATATATTTACACTTCACAATGTTCTCTCTCTATGCACACCCAGCATCACACAACCTCATGGGATTCATCCTTGCAAAGTAAGTTTAGTTACGCTTTCTACTTTTCCTTTATCCTATTATTTCACTTTGTTACATCACTAGAATAAAGGGGGGAAATATAGTCATATAAAATGTCAAAATTGGTAACTTGAGTGTGGTTTGTGACACCTAACCCATAAGTCCTTCTTGCATGCTCTCATGACCCTTCTAAACACTTTTTTGTTATTCCTAGTCATCCATAAACTTTTGAGACCTGATTCCATCTCAACCAGGCTATATTTCCCATGTTACTTCCATCTCCGTAGATCTTGAGCCTGTAGGATAGGAGTGTTAGGGTTGGACTATAGCACTACACCCTAGGGTGTCCCATTTATAGCACTCCTATTCAATCACATTTTGATCCCAAATGACCATTTTCTCTTGATTCCTCTTATTCATTATGTCAGCCTAACACAAATGCATTTAACCCATGACTAATAGATCTCTATAAAAGACCATTCAAAGTTCATTTAGAAGGTTTATCAAATATTACAAAAGAAAGAAAGAATATAAACAAGACTATTAAAGCAAATTTCCCTGTTCTCTACATATAGCCATCCAGTATAGCTACCAGAATATTCAAACTCCCACACCAGTCCCTAGCCACCTCAAGCACTCTCAGTATGGCATTTTTGTAATCACATAACATTATTGTACAAAGCACATCAAGTGGTAAAAATACATATGGCTTGATCTATATTTAGATTATTGGTATGTAGGTAGCATGCCCACACAAGGGGTGTGGATACACGTTCAGTGCATCTTATACACACTAACCCACCCCCTCTTTCTCAAGTTTTATTGAAGCAATATGAAGGTCTAAGATTGGATATTAAATCAGATCTAGATGGAGTTCCATCAACATTCAAGATCTAAATTTTCACATGCATACTCACATAGGGATAGCGGACAAAACCCAAAAAACTCAGATCTTTATGATTAGTTTGGAAAATAGTGGAAGGATTTGGACTATAACTTCAGACCCCAAAGTGTATTTTTTTTGGTGCTCCTATCCTTTCACCAAATAAAATCTAGATACAGATTCATGACACTATCCCAGTCCTGTACAGCCAGTATTAGCCTCTATGTCAACCGTATCATCCTAGTTTTAAGATAAGTTACATTTCTCCTCTTTCATTACTTTTTTTAGAAAGCTACGAAGGTCAAATAAATTATACAAATTAGTACTCTATTTATTGATTTTTTTTAACTAAATTAGTCAACTCAGGCCTTTAACTAAATTAGGATTAAGACTCCAATATTCCCCAAAAAAATAAATTAGTTGCTCAACTTTTAATCAGTTATTCATGTTAGAATTCCAAAACAAGGCAAAAACACACATAAGGCAATTGTCTAACCATCCATAAAATACCCATCTATGCCATCAATTTACACTTTCCAATTCATCCTCACTTTATATCCTATCCATTCCCATTCCAATATTTTTCCATCCAACCCATCATTTTCATATTTTGCAATTATGTTTCTCCACAATTTCATGCCCCAATTAGATAAAATGCTATCAATCTTTATCAACTGCTTGTAGCTATCAATTTTGTAAAATATTCCTCTTAAATTAGAAAATCTATATTTTTTATTTTTAGGCCCATATCTTACCAAGATATATCATTCCCACCTTTGCTCATGTGACCACTGAGTCTTGAGTACAATCCAAGCATGCAGTTTCTAAGCAAGAATATTCTTTTTCCTATCTTTTCTCTAATTTTTAGCTAGGGTAAAAATGTTTTACACCAACTTTAATCTTAAAAGTATGATATTGATTTCTCATGCTTCAATTGCTTGACAACCTTCATTATCACCACTTCATCATTTTTCCTCCTACATCATTTTGAGCATTCATCCACTTTACCACATGAATACTCAAGGGGGCATCATCATGGGTCCCTACTTTTAATCTAATCATTATCTTATTTTTTTTTATCCAAACTCCTACACTTATCAGTTAGAAATGATAAAATCATAACATCTATTATTTCTTCATCTAATTTTTTTATTATTATTCTACCTTTTTCAATGACTTTTTCATTCTTTAAAATGTCATTACTTCATCAATGTCTCGCAATGACTTCTCAAATAGGAGAAAATGTACACACTTAAAATCAAACACTTTCTATTGATTTTAAACTTCTTTTCACTAAATACTTAATCATCTCTAATCCTCTCTAATCATCTTTAATTTTCCCTAATCACTATTAATCATCACTATTCACTATTCAATGTTTATTATCTTTAAATTAATCTTAAGTTAATTAACTAATATTTATCTAATTAAAAATTCCATAGATTTTTTAAATTCATAATTTTCATATATCTAAAAGATAAAAATTATCCTCACATGCCCTAAGGCTCCACCTCTCCCTCACCATTTTGATTTAATAATCCACCTTTATTCCCATTTTTTATAACATAAGGTTAATATATGGGTTAAAGGTCTCTTACCCAGTACAAAAAACCCTGAAAGATAAACAAGATAAAATATCAGAACAAAAAAAAATAGATATTATAAAAATCAAGGACTAGCTACTACCACAGTCTTTTGTTAAATGGTCACCAAAAACATGTAAAAAGACCAAAAAAAACTAGACACCAAGAGATTAATGGTCTAAGTCTTCAGAATCTAAGTAGAGAACAAATTTTTTAGTCCCAATGTTATCATTTTTATTCTCCCTTCCTTTGGTTTGATTATCAATACCCTTGTGTAGTTTCAGTGACATCCCTCTTCCTCTTTAGCCCTATAGATTTGGTTTCCTCCTTTCCCTATTTTGAGTCCCTCCTATATTCTTCACCACCTCTACTATGACTATTCCTTATACCATGATGGGATTGTACCACATTCTCTTCTTCCTCCTCCTTCAGATTGCCAACCTTTCCCATGGAAAATTCACCTAGGGACAGTATAGCCTTTAACTTGTCAAACTCATCAAAAATTTCCAAATTCAATAGCCTCTAGATGGCCACCTTCATCTACAATTTTTTCATATACTATTCAATTTCATCATTCAAGTTAAAATTTAAATAAAAATTATCCATGATGGAAATGGGTTTGACATAAACTAGAACTCCTTTATGGCTACCTCTAGGTTGAAAGTCTCCCACAATGTTTTTTGCACTAAACCCTTCATTCTTCCCCCCTTTAGGTTCCATCTCTTCTTCAAAAAAATCCTCATTATCCCTATCTAAATCCTCATATTTTATAGTAATGTGTATTGCCTCAAAATTTGACTTTCTTCATAGGGGTTCCCCCCTTTTGACCATAAGTAGGATAAGCCCCTGATGAATTATGTCCACTAAAGGGTTACTTTTGAGATTAGTGACAGAAACTTCAATAGATTTTAGTAAAAATAAGGGGATATTTATTATATGACCTCTAAAATGATTGAGAAGTAAGAAATGGTGAGAAAAAAATCATAGTTTCCTTTCCCTCAAGTGTGATATATTTCATGATTTGAAGATAGACATCCGACCACTTCCTAGGAAGATCAACCCTAAGAAACCCTTTATGTTTTGATGACTTTGGTTTTTTCTTCTATGTGATATAAAAAATATTGAATGGTTCATCATTTATTTTTTTGTATTTGAAAGCTTTTACACCCTTGCAGTCCATACCTATAATATCATTGATGAATTCTTTGGTGATCATGATTTTCAAGCCATGCATATGGACCTTCCTTTCTTTTTAGCTTCTTACAAAATATTGAGAAATCACTAAATCATGGTCAACTAACCTTTCCATGAAAATTTTAATCCCTCCTTTCACCATTATTCTCCATATGTAGGGGTCTTCTTTCACTTCAACATAGGAAGTGGGATCAAATCTATCGCAATCACCTCCTACATTGAAATTTTTGTTTTCTTTGCATTTTTTCAAGTGAGACCACTTGTTAATTATAAAAAGGTTTTAATTACTTTTCCCTTAATCATAATATTAATTAATATGAATTATGTTTGCATGTGTGAGGCCTTGAGCTATGGATGAATAATGATTTCAAAACACTCCATGTTGATTAGATTTATCTATGATAATGAACATAAAGTCACACATTAGAGTGGATTTTATTGGATTCAATGATAGGTATGGTGTTAATGTGAAATTCCACATCACCTTGTCAATATCTGAGAAATCCATGAGTGACCCCTAAGTTCATAATTTTATTATCACTTTTAATTCTTTCCCTATATACATGTTCTATAGACACCACCTTGAAAGAAGTTAGAAAAATTTAGCATACTCCATTATGTTGGTAATTTTCCAAGAATATTAGGAGGAGCCCTTCAAATAGTTGATAATTTTAATAAAATCTTCTTTCACCTATAATTTATCTAATCCCATCTTGGTTGTAATTTTTAACCCCCACCAAGCCACCATGGCTTCTACCAAGTGATTGGTTTGGATCCCCAAGGGTCTTACAAATGTTTCCAAGAGATTTTCATTGGAATCCCAAATGACTCCCCCACCTCCTTCAAGACCAAGATTATATTTAGTCATTCCATCAAAATTCAGCTTGTACCATTGAGTTGGAGGGTGGATCTACTTAATCTCCATTCTATCAACACTCTATTTTTGATATTGGGGAGGGATCACAAGATTCAATGAAAGTAAGATTTGAAAGAAGTGAGGAGAAGGGGGATCATCAAAAAATGAGGCATCTTTTAACCAATTTTCCTTGATAAAATCCATAATTTTATTAAAATTAGATATGTGACTTGGATTTAGGTTATTAAAAATGGTCGAATTCCTAGAAATCTAAATTCCTCAAAAAATATGAGGGAGGGAAAGATTTCACTAAAATTTTAGGGGAGGATAATCCCAAGGTGCCTCCCATTGATAGATCAAATCCCTTATGTACCCTAGATAAACCTAAGAGTAATTAGACAAATTTATAAAAGAATGAAAAATAGAAGCAATGAAAGGATAGAAAAGGAAGATATGTTTGGTAGATTCAACCTCCTTTTTGCAAATAGCACACCTATTATGAATTGGAAGTCCCATCTTCTTTAAATTATCCATCGTTAAGATTTTATTTTGGGAAGCTAGCCAAAATAAGACATTAATCTTAGAGATAATATTTTTTATCCACAAATAATTATATTTTTCCTCCAAGTCTTCTTGATCCCATAAAGATAGGTAATCGGATCTAACAAAAAATAGATTCCATGATCTAATTTAATAATCCTATTGTCCACCATTCCAATTTAATAATCTTATTTATCTCCATGATACAATTTAATAATCCACCTTTATTCCTATTATCCACCATTCCAATTTAATAATGCACCTTTATTCTTATTGTCCACCGTTCTAATTTAATGATCCACCTTTATTCATATTGTCCACCATTCCAATTTAATAATATTATTGTCCTCCACGATTTAATTAATAATCCACATTTATTCCTATTATCCACCATTTGAATTTAATAATCCTATTATCCTCCATCATCTGATTTAATAACCCACCTTTATTCCCATTGTCTTTTATTCTAGTGTAATAATATTATTGTCCTACATGATCCAATTTAATAATCCACCTTTATTACTACTATCTTACATGATCTTATTTAGTAATCCATATTTATTCCCATTATCTTCTATGATCCAATTTAATAATCCACCTTTATTCACATTGTCTTCCATGATATAATTTAATAATCCATATTTATTCCCATTATCCTCCATGATCCAATTTAATAATTCACCTCACATCCACTTACTAATTTTGTATCATAACTTCCTCCCAAATGAATTTTATATTCATTTTTAAGTCCCGCATGTTCTCTACTCCAATTTTTAATTTAAAATTCCCATTATGAATTAAAAAATACCTTTTAACCTCAGCCCTTGATCTTCATCTCAAGATGGATGATTCACATCCATTTCTAAATTCTCTAAATTAGAGGTTCTTCCTCAAATTTAGCCAAGTTTCTTCATTACAAGTTTATCATGTTGAGATTATAAGAGTTTGCATACCACAACATTGCCCATTTGTCCTTGTATTGGAAGAGTGAGCAACCACAATTCAAAGAGAGCAAATCAAATTCACATCATAATGGAAGAAGATTATTTTTGTGCTAAGTATAATTTTGTGTTGTTTATTTCATTTTTATCTCTATCATAGGTTGAGTTATTTTAGATTAAGATTTCATTTCATTTCTTAGCTTAATTATATTTCTATATTTACTACATACACACTCAGTACTGAAAAGGTACATTTCTACTTTGCACCATACGTGTCATCTCCAATATAGTCATGTTTCTCATTTCCACTACTCCATTTTTCTATGGAGGGTAAAGAGTTGTATATTATCTATGTATACCTCCATGTGTGTAGTATGCATTGAACTATTTGGAGACAAATTCTCTGCCATTATCATATCTAAAGGCTTTGACCATTTTATTTGTGTGATTCTCAACCAATGTTTTCCATGCAAAAAAGTTAGCAAAACATTATAAATTTTTCTTTATAAAATACACCCACATTTTTTGATAACAATCATCTACTATCAACATGAAATAAAGAGAACCAAATAGTGTGTTAGTTTTTATAGGACCATGAAGATATGTATGTACCAATTCTAACACATTCTCTACTCTCTATGTTTTATCAGTAGGAAAAGGTTGCCTTATATGTTCACCCATATGATGTCATATAAAAACATATTGATTTTATTAAATAGATGGAAGTACATTCACCATTTGATTTTTACTCAATATATTTGAATATTGATAACTAAGATGACCATACCTTTCATGTCAAAGAGTACTACTATGCCCAATTATTGCTAAAGCATATTGTTCTACTATTTTAAGATCTAAAATTTTGTACGAACCTATTTCCATTATACTAATTTTAACTATTTCATCATTGAGTGTACTTAAATTACATTTGTTTCCTTCAAACTTTACTACCAATTGTTTTTTTTGGTGATTTCATTGGTGGATGAAAGATTTTTGTTCATATTAGGTACATAGTTAACAATAACAAATGTGTATTTGTACTCATTATTCAATATTATTTGCACATCCTCATATCCCTTAATATCATTTATTTATCCATCACCTAAGCAAACAATTTCATTACTACTAATATCCTCAATGAAGTTTGCATACCAATCTTGATGACAATTGTAGTGTTTTGATGTTGTTGAGTCAAAGTACGAAGTGTGAGACTCATTGGATTGGTCATGTGACACTAAAAAGACAAATTTAGTATATGTTTCCCCTTATACTTATTTTGTAACATTATCATATACAGACTTTTTGTTTGCATTATCCATATCTTCTTTTTGTTTTTGACAATCTTTCTTAAAAGTCTTGGTTTCTTACAATAAAACATTTTCATTTTGTTTCCTTTGATGCAATTAAATTGGTTTTTGAAGAGTCCTTATAGGAAAAAAATTTATTACTACTAATATCCTCAATGAATTTTACATACCAATCTTGATGACATGTGTAATGTTGTGATGCTTTTGAGTCGAAGTATGAAGTGTGAGAATCATTGGATTGGTCATATAACACTACAAAGACAAATTTAGTAGATATTTTCCTTTCTACTTCTTATAAAATGTTAGCATATATATACTTCTTATTTTCATTATCCATATCTTCTTTTTGTTTTTGACAATCTTTCTTAAAATTCTTGGTTGCTTACAATAAAAAAATTTCATTTTGTTTCCTTTGATGCAATTACATTAGTTTTTGAAGAGTCCTTGTTTGTTGACCATTATTTTACCTTATATTTTGATCAAGAAAAGAATGTATTTTTTATAGATGTTGATGTTAAAGCAATTTAATGTTCTTATTGTCTTTCTTTCTGCATGAGAAGTGTGGACAACTATTCAAAATATAGTGTCTATGTCTTTGTGATCATATGTGCTAACACCATAAAGGATTCATATGATGATGATAAATTATACATGATAAAATTAATTAAGTATTGTTCATCTACATGTTTTTTCACCATTTTTAATTGGTTTCATGCATTTCAACTACAATAAAAAGTAATAAAAGGACCCACATTCATGTATCTTAATGAAAAAATAAAATTCTTTAAATATAATACCATGTCTACTTCATAAGCCTAATATTTTGCTCTAAGATGTTTATATAATTTTAATACAATAGTCACATTTATAACTTATTGTATCAAAGTACTAGTTACTAAAAGTTTTAATAGAATCAAGGCTTCTAATGACATTTATCATAGTCATCAGGTTGAACATCTGGTTGAGTCTCTTTACCAAGCATAATTTGATTAATATTTTGATACTCATAGATTGTAAGTATCTTATGACTTCATAAACTAAATTTGTTTCCTTTTATATTTTTTGAATCTGGCAATAACAGGTGTTGTAAACTAGCCATTTTAACTTATTTTTTTACTAAAAAAATTAAATAGGAAAAACTATAATGACTTTTATAAAAAATTATTTTGCACACTGATCATATCCTAAAATTGGACAATGTTAACAGTTTTCAACAAAAAATTAGTTATAGTTTATAATAAATTTAATAAATCAAGTTTTATAAAATTGTCTATAAAACACTAAAATAATTAAATTTCAATTTTAACACATCCTTTTGCAAAAATTATTTTTACGTGCAGATAAAAATAGAAAAATGAATGTGCAAAAATTTCAAGGTTTTACACCTTATGATTATCTAGTTATAAAATTAACTATACAATTTTTTGAACAAATAGAAGTTACTAAGGCAAAAATAAAAAGTTCAATTTTGAATAAACTTGTGAAATAATTATTTTTTTCCCTAGAGTTACTTTAAGACTAAAAATTATGGATAAAAATTATATGGTTTTTTTAACCAATGAAAAATAATATGTGCATATAAGTGAAAAAATGTACTTCTACATACGATAATATGGCACTTCTCCAAATTAGGATTCCTTACTCCTTCACCAAAACACAAAAAATGTAACTCTTCTTGTTACTATAATGGCACCTCACTCCTTTTGACCAATGTCTAATAATAATAGGAAAAGAGAAGGCTAAAATAGGGACACCACACCTATAAAATAACAAATTTAGGGATACGACACCTTTCTCCTCCACCACATATTTCTTTTGATTTTCAAATAGTACACCCTTGAATGGTGTTTTTTTCTCACTAGAAAAAATAAATGATCTTCTCGTCTTTGTTGTAATTACACACACAATATACAGTGAATTATGCTTCTCTATTTCTCTTGATAGCGCCTTATTCTCACATAAATTAATACCATGCCCTATGGGTCAACAAAATGCCACATCTATCTTCAAGCAAAGGCATTCCAAGAATGTCCTTCTCTAAGGAAATCTCTATATTATTTGATGAAAAATACATATGTGATTTTCCTTAGGGGTATTACTTCTTCACATGCTTCCTCCATGTCTCACACAATCACCTCAAATAATTTATCTTTCCTCTCAAATTTTCCTTCAATGTATACAAACCATGGCCTTTGATTACCATAAAATATATCTTGTACAATGGAGAATCAACAATCCATAATATTCATTATTGGATATGCTCATATATCAATCCTATTATAACTCTTACAAATAAAGAAGTTAGGTATAACAACAAATATATAGAAAAATACAAATAGGTTTGACCCATACAATAATAGTAACCAAAGAAAAATAGTTTGTTGATACATAGATAAAATATTTACAGTAAGAAGGTTAATTATTCTAATAAATCCCTGGTGCTCTCCCTGTTAACTTCCTCTTTAAATAGGATGCAACATAAGTAAGAAGTAACATGGTTTAAAATATCATGTTTAATTTATTTTTAGAAGGTAAACTTTGTATATATGGACAAGATAAGTATAATTAAGGACAATTTTAAGAGATAAGATCATCCAAAAACTGATTGAAAAGAAATCAAAAAGTAACAAAGACATCAATATCACTACATTACATCATAATGCATCATAATTATAACATTTAAGGAGAAAAATGCCAGCTCTATAATCAGAAACATAATCAATTATCATGAGCTATAGTAAATGAATATCCTTCCTCTTAAGGGGAACAAGCATTCCATGCATTGGTGGAGGATGGGGCCTTATTAGTGGGAATTTTTGGGTTTTAAGATTGCTCCTTTTCCTTCTCTTCATTTTGAGGAACTTTTGTAAATATGACCAGATGCTTTTTTAGGGGATTTCTAGAGTGGACTTGATTATTGTAGCCTCCATTCTACTTTTGGAAAATTTAGTGAGCATTATGACATTTATTGCATCCATGGTTTTCTCATGTTTGACTACTATTTTTCCCATATTGTCAACACATGATATGAGAGATCCAATTCTTATGTGGTGAGACTCAATCAACTGAAGGAGAGTGATGAGGGTTGTTTTAATGAATGGGTTATAACACCTTTATTCTAGAGGATGTGTTCTGATTATTACATCATGGCATATATATTTATCATGGCTTGATGAAGGTCCCCATTCTTAGATGTGGAGGTAGAAGGAGAAAAAAAGGATAGTCCAAATTATCCATTGTGTGACTAAGTTGTAAGTATTTGATTTGGACTTGAGGCGGAAGGGTAAAGGTAGTTCCTCATCAAAGGCTATTATGGGGTTTTAACATGAGTGGGGGAAATCAAAAAAAAATCCTAGGAATATTAATCATGTCTGGATTGATGCCAAGCTATCCAAATGAGGGGTTTAATGAAAAATGGACTTCATGCAATTTTTAGATGTATAATTCCACTATAAGGGGTTGTAAAAACTAAGGGGTGCAAGGAGGGACATGGGATTTTTTCACCATATATAAATGTGCAAATTCAAAGGTACAATTGATGTAGGAGCATCCAAGATGAAGAGGGAATATTGCATCACTTGAAAACACATTAGGAGTATTTTATTTTTTAACTAGGTTTATTGGGTCTTATTCTAAGATCTTAGAGATCACATTTTCAATCACATTTTATTTCGTAATCCCAAGTTACAATGTCATGGTGGCCCTGCATTTAAATCTATATGGGTGCATAGTTTTTTTGATAGCCGCACATCATATATTTTATTCGTGAATAATTTTTTAGCCTAATAAAGTCTCTAGTGAACCCACTGAGTTTATAAATTGAATTATAAAGTTTAACATATTTGTAGCCTTATCAAAAACATAGGGTTAATAGAGTCAGCATCCTCAGAAAAGCTTCATAAAATCTCAAATTCTGTGCATAAAACACATAGTTGTGAAATTATCTAAGTTCATGCATGGAAAAAAGTTTACAAAGCCCACAAAATAGAGCCACAAGTCCTCAGTACAAAAAAATAATTCATGGAGTACATGACTTCATGGAAAGGGACAACTATCACAACACAATTTTTCATGGAGATCTCAACTGTACACAAGTCAAGTAATAATACTAGCCATTTTATAATGTGGATGCATTGCAACCCTTAAGAGGATTACAAAAAATCCACAGTTCTATAGATATTAAAAATACCAAAGTGAAAATTTAGATGCATGGTTACTCTTAGGTTGATTTGATAAATCCATGAGTCCACAAATATACATAAAAACAATGTTCACAACAAAACAACACAATGAACTTTGAATGGTCACATATTTCACCAAAGATCACCAAATGAGGAATTTTTAATATTGGTGTAAAGCTCTTGATGAGAATTTTATATTGGGATTGCTCACTGGCATTCAATCACCTTTCTGGTTAAATTCTCATAAAGAAAGAATCAATAAACATTTCTGGTGGTTTAACCACATTTTATTCCATGTGGTCACAATCAATTATAAGGAAGTTGAAGAGTATATATCTAAAGGGAGATCCATATATATAGAGTGAAAAACATGAGATCAGGTTCCCAATGGAATAGAAGGGAGAAGGTCAAATATAGAGGGAAGAACATAGAGTGTTAAGCCTGCAGGAATAGTGTAAACATTGTGATCCCAAATTTGCTTGTGATTGTAAATGTTGCCTCAATTTTAATAAAGGAAGTGTTTGTCTATGTTTTGTGTCTTGTGTCTTGATAGTGGTTCATATCCATGGAGTGAGGCTAGCATTAATTTTTCCCCCTAGTGCTCACCTACACTAAGAATCCATTTCCTTGTTGAGGTCCATACCATGAGGCTATTGAGACTGAGAGTGAGGGTGAGAACCTAGTTGAGTATGAGATTTATTTTGAATTTTTCCTACGTGCTTCTTATCTCATCATTGTTTGCATTTATTATCATATGCTAAGTTGTCATGTTTGTAACTTATTGTTATGGATCACCTTTTTTATTATATGTAGAAGAATTTGTGGTTCATCACTTGTTTCCTTGTTAAACTTTATCCTCTTCTCTATTCCTATGCTTTACATTATATTTTCCTTTACTTATAAGTCATGAAGGTCTCCAATTTTTGTTACCTAGCCTAATAATTTTTACAATAATGGGTGTGGGTTGGTTCTAGAGGGATATTTATTAGAATTAATTATATCATATAAGTTATAAAAAAATTTGAAGATTTTTCTTTGAAATTTGCTCAGTGAAGAGGTTATTTTGCTATGGTGTCAAGGAGAATGCATCAAGTGTATATCGTAAGTGGCTTGATTTTTAAATAATTTGATTTATTTTGAACAAATACCTTATTTCCAACCCCATAGAGGATTACAATATCATCTTTCCCTTTCTCTAAATAATTTACAATCTAGGCTTTATGGGAGAGACTTTTTTGAAAAGGTTATCGAACATTTTACAAGTGCAAACATTATTATAATCAACAAATATGAAGATTATGATTGAGTGTTATGTGATTGTCTTATGTTTTCACCAAGTGGGATATGTTAATCATATAGAGAGAGGTGTATCCACATGTTTCCTCAAAGATTGTGCACTTGTAGAAGTATATGTTTTGATGTATAAAATAATGATATTTGTTTTGGAAACATTGTAGTATTTAAGGGCTTTCAAGATGTTAGAATATGACAAAAATGATGAGTTTAATTCATACATTTATGAGGTTTATGGGGATTGTAGACAATGTTATTTGGGGACATAAGAATAATAATTTATGTAGGGATAATAATACAATTTTAAAAGTGGAAAAATAAATAAATTAAGAATTTAAAGAAGGGGTAGAGGTGCATAGAGGAGATCCAAGGGATATTAGAAGTTAAGGGGGGTATTTTGATCTATAACAATCTCCCCAAAGTAGTTCCAAAGTTACTATCAAACCCATTCTCATATATTTTAGTTGTTAAAACTCCCCTTCAATGGTCTCTAGTACCAAAAATTAATCTCTACATGTTATTGATACTTCTAAGGTCATCAGTTTGTATCCACTAGATATAACACACACTTTTATAGTGTCATAATGCAATCTATGTAGACTGAGTGTGGCACCACCCATGTGTACACCAAACCTTATGTAGTATCCATCCAAGACTTCTCTAAGGTTATACACACCTCCATGTCATACCACAAAGGTGAACTCACATAAAGTAATACTGAGTTACTCTAAACATTACATTTCTAACATTAATCAGTGTAGTCTTTGCACCAAGTAAGGTGACATTCCATAGGGTCATGCTATACCAAAGATTTTTTTAACATACCACACACTTGTCATTCAAGCCACATAATTGTTGAAAGATGACAAATCAAACATGAAATCCCATAATAGTTCTTCATGCCTTCATAACTTTGTAATGTGTATACACATTTGTAGCTTTAGATAACAATCAAATTAGAAGATAGATAGCCATATATATTTCCCAAGAGTATGCCATGTATTAAACATAGATTGAATATAATTTTTTTTCCAAATCTATTATCTATCTCTTGATTCTATGCATATTATCTCATTTCAAATTTTTCACACGCATACATCACATCTAGATTCTCATTTAGGGTATTATGCACTGAGTTCCTTTTGGGTGCGAGATTAATGGTATCAAAGAGGTTCATCTTGTTTGTGCATGTCCTAGAAAACAAGGTCAGAGTACCTTGAAATCAATGTCAAAACACAACCCATTAGACTCCTTTTCATTCCATTTCAAGAGAATATATATGGAAAGATGCAATAACCCATAAGATGCAGTCTAAGAGATGATAAATGAAGAAATTAAAAATAACTTTGAGAGTAAAATGCATTAATGTTAAACTAGATCATTGAAGTCCTTAATAAAGTAGTTCCATTGACTCAAAAATTAGGTAAATCTTTTATTTATTGAGTCCCCCCGACATTTAAAATAAATTTAGGTGTTCCTATGTGTTGTGTCCCAACATACCCCCACTTAAAAAAAATTAAATAAGGACCCACTTTGTCAAAAAACTTACCTTCTTTTGGTATTTGTGAGGTATCCTAAGCTTGTTTCTTCAATAGTAAACTAACATAATGACACTTATATTACTAAAAACTAAATTTATGATCACACTTTAAATCTCCAACCTTTGGTTTGTTTCATGCATGTTTTTCTAAGTCTTTTCAAATTCTAATGATTCATGAAGTTCACTTGTTTAATCCCAAGGCATGATAGGTTTTTTAAAGACTAATTCACTTATAAATTTGTCAAGGTTTTATTTATTTGTGTTTTATCTTATGCAGATGATTCTTCACTTAGAATTATTTCTATTTTTTGTCCAAACCCCTATTGATTTAGCAAAGCTTGCCACATGGCATTCACTCACTCTCTCAAAGTCCCAAAGGCAAGTGAAGAATGTTTTATACTTTGATGTTCTAAAAATGTTTTATGTTGCTATATATTACAATCTCGCTATCCCATAGATTTTCAGACAATTATAAATCTCTGAAAGAACTCCCAGGTGAATAAGAGATTAGGATCATGCCAAGTGGCATGATCCCACTCACCTGATGACTTACAAATTACAGTTCATCATATGAAATTCTTGGGGCTAATGGAGCAGTGATAGTTGTCCATGTGTCATGATAATTCTCACTTGATGATTAATAGATTTGAGTTCATCATAAAAAAAGTCTCAAGGCCATCAAAGTAATAATAACCATCCACGTGTCATGATCCCATAGACCTATAGATGTCAAAGCAATCTAAGAAGTTTTTAAGTCTCCTGGGTGAGTAGAATGTCAAGATATAGCCACATGTCATCATCTCACTCATTTGGATCCTACACAATGATAAAATGAGGTACATCACTCTTGAGTCTAGTAGAGTGGTAACAGCCCTCCATGTGCCATGATCTCAAGGCCTGAAGTAATACATAAACTAGTCAATAAATAATGAGCTCGAATAGCAGTAATATGATGCTCTTTGGGGAAGTAAAATGTCGCCATGTTTTAAATGGAAATGCCAAATCACTCAGAGAAAAAATAAAGGAATTCACTTGGCATCGAAGACTACAAAAGGTGATGACACTTCACTAGGAAAATTTAAAATATGAAAATAGAAGAAATCCAAGGCCATTGGTGCCATTAATTTGCACAAATTTGATGATTAAGTGAATTCAATTTGGCAAAGGTGAAGAATCTAAAATAAATATATTTGATCAAAGAAGTCAATTATAGATACATTACCATCTAACGAATATCTACTAGTGTGAATTTAATATCTTTAACGAACAAGAAATTCCATAATTTTAGAGAACCAAAGTTCTTAAGTGTAAAATAATGGCTTCTAATTCAAAACTTTCACCACCCCCCTTTGCATATTCCATTGCAAGACCTAAGGAGTACATGGACACAAAGTTTGATGAAGTTTCCCTCAACAATGAATTCAAACATTTTTTTTATATATGGGAGGAATTCAAAGCAACATAATCCTATGGTCCTAGAGATCAACTCACAACTTTTACACAAAGATATAGGGAGGACCTACTAGTAATAAAATTAGTAAGCTTACATGAAGTCATGGCAAAACCTAAGGTAATTCCCTACATTAACATATTATTTAATTTATTTACGAATGCCCAAATTTCTAATAAAACCCTACATTTACACCAATGCATCACTCTAATAACATATATCAATGGACCTATTTTTGAAAAATACTATAAGATTCACCTCTTGAAATGGATTATAATCAAGCCCTAGTTAATTTATGGATATATGAAAATAATTCAACTAGAAAGTTATGGGAATGGGCTAGCAACCCTAATACATTCACAATTAAGGGCCTTATTTATGTTATTCCCATTGTCATCTTTAAGCCTAGAATCTAAAATGTTATAGATTTACTAAACTGAATTTATGGTTTCCCCAATATAGCCTATATTAATGAGATTTGGATTCCCCTATTAGACACCATCCTCACTTATACTAAAATAATAACTATTGGCAAGATCTTTAATGCTAATTTGATCAAAAGTCCTTAATTTAGACATCAGACATAATGACAACTTTTATATGATGTCATATCTGGTAGATGCTATAATATGGACTATTCACTCAATTTTCAAGGAACCTTAGGAGCCATCAAATGAGTATCCTATGAATCAGTTTTGTAGTGTATTCAATTTTTTTCATATACAAAAATTTAGGAATAACATGACCATACTAACCATGACCTTATATCCAATAACATATGAAGCAATTTATGGTAAGGATATGCCCAAAGTATCTGAATAATTCTAAATAACCATTGAAAGGATTAATGACTATTAGCTCTATCTAGAAAATTTGATCATCAAAATAGAGTGAACCAAGGATCCTCCTATGTATCTACCTTGATTCATCCTATAAAAGGTGGTAGAATAGGAAATTATAGCCCTACTATTTTAATCTAAGGATGTTAGACTAAGAAGTGCCAAACAAGGAATTGTCCACCCACCTCCCATCAACATTGGTAGGATGCAATATATCAAGTGGGAACATTTCCATCTAATTGGTAAAATAATAACCCACTATGATTTCAATTAGGCACCTAAAAGGTAATGAGATTCAAGTCAAAGGGTTAAGAAACACTTAAATAGAGTTAGGGAAAGGTGAAGATTGATTATGACCATGTATCGTATCCATTTGATAAAGTGTTATTTAATGTTTTAAAGGATATATAGATCCACATCAGAATGAACTAGGTAAATATGTCTATAGTGGTGGCTAGGGGCATGCAATATCATCTAAAACCCACTAAGGAAGAGGATAGGAAAATTGAGTCAGAGTATTGGATTTCAATAACCCCTCAAAGACCCTTCCCATAGGTTCAAGCTTGGGACTTAGAATAAGCCATTCCATTAGGACAAGCACCCATGGGAAGTGGACAAGAATTCAACCAAGGGCCTTCCCAATTTCTATTATTAGTGGTCATAATTTTATTAACCACCTTAGTGTCTACCCTTCCTAAGTTGGTAGTCACTACTCAGGCTCTCATTGTTATAACTCAGTCTAGAGGAAAATTTAATATGTTTCCCTTTCTTTCACTCACAATAGTTCAACAAGTGTGTCTCCCATATTTCTTCCCACTTGTTTTTGGTTTGGATCTAGTCATCCCCCTAGTCAAAACCATTACACCATCACCTTCATCAACATCTGCTTCTCCTAAACAAACATTCACTTTCACAAGTTCACCCATAACATTCACTATTGCCCTTACCTCATCACTACATATTTCCCCATCAGATTCACCTTTATATTTCACCCCTTCTAGCATCAAATTTTACTCCTATCATACACCCCCTTGTATACAAGAGGAAGTAGAGATATCCTTTAGTTTTTCATTAGAGCACCCTAGTAAAATAGGCCTCACAAGAAAGGTCATAGGGAGGATTGGATAAAAATAAAGGTTTTAGAGCATTAGAACCTATATAAATAATAGACAGTGAAAAGGAGTGGTTTATTATGGAGGAATGGGAGGATAAATAGAGACATCCTTGTCTAAAACCATTAGTGACATTAAATAAAGTGACCTGATGATGAATGGTTATCAAAGGAGGCTCGATCAAGTGACATCAAGATCCTAAATACTAGTTCAGTCTCAACTAAAATACTTTAGGACTTAAATAGAGATAAAGGATATGAAGTAGAGTCTAAATTGCTAAATATATATGTATGGGAAATTTGTGAGCCTATCTACAACCCTGGTATCTCCAAGCACAATAATGACACTTATATAAATAGTTCCCTTGTTTACTACTTTTCAAGTGGTAGGTACACAAGCTCCTCATTCTTTCCCTACTAGAGCAATTATTGTTCTAGTTAGTGCACCTATTACAAAATCTATTATGCAAGCCCCAGTCTTAGCACTAGTAATCCAAGCTATTGCACCCCCTATCCAAACTTCAAATATTATACTAGAGTTACTTTCACATAAATGATGGATTATTTGTAGAATTTGCTACCTATTCATTTTTTGTTTCCTTAATCCCTCGGTCATCTAGACTCAATAAATAAGTGCATTTCAAAGATTTGGTCTCCACTACCATTTTGTCTTCCCCATTTACTCCCTCCTAATCATCCACTCAATTGATCCTACCAATGGGTCATGCATCCCAAATAGAAGATGCAACCATTATAGCATAGAAGGAGGTTGAGAAAGGAAATCTAGTAATTGACATAGTGATCCAAAAGAAGGTCACTAGTTGGAAAAAAATTATTCCCCTTTTCCCTTAACTAATAGCCTCTTCTCCCAAACCTATGCTCCATCCAAGGCAATCCCCATCTACCACTCCTATAGAGTAAATTTAACCTTCACACAACTATTTACCTTAAACATCCTTGAATGCATCTATAAAATGTAGCAGGCAAAAGAAGGCAACCAAGACCTGATTATTGTTGAATAGCCAATAGTCAAGTTTCATTGTGATAGATAAACAAATACTATGAGTAAGGTCAAAAGGAAAGTTATAATGGTTGAAGGATAGAAGGTGGAATTGGATCAAAGAGAAGATAATTGATCCCTTTAGATATTGTCAATTACATAGAAGACCCCTACACTTTTTTAGACTCTATAGGGGGAGTAATAAAAGAAATGTTCAAAGATTTTGATCAAGCTTTGGAGGCACTGAAAGGAAGGGATACCATACAAGCTCTGAGAGACTATGTATAATGTGCAAGGAGAAACTCAAAAGCTATATGAAATTATCAAGTTAATAAGAGGTGTAAAGGATTCCTAGCCTAAGTGGGGAGATGTATCCATCCTTGCTGATAGGATGAAGATAATAGAGGACAGACTTAATTTCTTGAGCCAAGCAACCTTGAACAAAGCCTATGACCATATGAAGTTAATAATTTCTCAATAGGTAGCATGGTCCTTGAACTATGTAGCTTTTAGGAGATATGGATTAATTAGATGGAATCAATAAATGCAAAATCTAGTTTAACAACTCATAAACTATTAAGATTATGCCATTGTGATTTTAGGGGAAATGGGAATAAATGTCATGATTAACCCCAGATTGGAATTGGTCCTTGGGGCCATCTTTGAATATCTCCTCCAGACAGTAGTAGATATTTTTAAGGTAGAGTTTGATGGAGTGGTATATAAAACCTAGGAATACTTGCTATAGTTGATAAATTTTGCCAAAATTTGGGTCATTAACATAAAGACCCTTTACATAGATCTTTGGGATGCATTAAAGGCACATAAACAATTGATAGAAAGACTCCCCCAAATCTTCAAAAGGCCTATGTTTGAATTCAACACAATTGAAATAGACTTTCAAGTGAGTCAATCCCTCTATTTGTAAATTCAGGTGATCAGACAAGCACCTCCACCCACCATACCTTTTCTAGATATTTTAGTTATAACTAATTCCCAATGCCTAGACTAACAATAGTTGCAACATAATTTACAAATACTAGGACCTAGTATCAATAGTTACCACAACCTTTTCATAGGCATTTCCACTTGTAGTTACATCAATTATTTATAAAATATGTTATTTTAATAATGTTTTGTCCTTAATGAATGATTGGCTACATTGTGGCCATGTATGTCCTAGTGATGATGAAATTTTGAGCATGGTTTGAAGGATGAGACATCCCCATCCCAAGCCTATATATTCATGTGTCTAATGTATTCCAAAGGAAGGATAAATTTTGATATTCAATATAGATATAGACCTTTCAGGTTGGTCTACATAATTTGTATTGCATGCTTTTCTCTTTCATGTTTGTGTTATAGTTTTTATACATTTTATCTAATTGGTAATTTAGTTTCTTGATATATGATATAGTAGTTTCAAGTAGCTTGTGGTTATTTAGTAAGGTCCTTTATAAATTAAAACGTGTATCAGTAATTCTAGGTTGGTAGATCTTATTTTATTACAACAAGTTTGCTAGGTTACTCTCTAAGTTTGTGCAGAAACACCATTTGATGCAACTTCTTAGACTGATCCATAGCTAGTTGAAGTTGCTCTTTGGTATTAGCTATAAACTTTCAATAATAAATGTTCTAATAGTATTATTAATAGTAACCTTTATTTGATGATCAATAGTTAATTGTATCATATTTCTTAGACCTATTTACTATGTTTGTCAACTCTGTGTGCCAAAGCAACAAGCTAAAATCATTAGTCCCTTGGCATGTATCCTTATTCTGAGGCTAGTTATAAAAAATTTATGTCCTCTTTTTATAGATCCTCTTTTCTACCTTACCCTTCCCTCTATTTTTAGTTTCTTTGAATCTTGTCCACTTTAGTTAATTCCATCTCCATTCTATTCAACCCAAGTAAATCTAGGATCCATATCCATATCCAAACCATCCCAGTTAACATTTGATTTGCTCATCACCATTCCAACACTAGTCACTACAAGACCATATACCTAAAAGTTGTGCCTTATATTGAATTCAAACTTCATTGAGATCCCAAAACATTAGAGGTTACCTCATGATTATTCTCAGGTGTGCATAAAACTCACATCATATTCCCTAAGTTTGTATTTGAAACATATGATTTTCCCTTTTCAGTAAAAGATTTTCCCTGAAACCCTAATCTTAGGTCTAAAGTTTACCTTGAAGCTTGGTGTTAAGTAGCTACAAACATTTGGTGATTATGAGCTCATAATCAACCATATCAAAATAAAGTATCAATACAAATTGGCTTATCTAAAGAAATACAAGCAAAGATCCTAGGACCTAATTGAATCCTTTGAGGATTTTCATATTAAATCCATCACAAGGGAAGAAAAGTAGCTAGCAGATGTATGGGTAGCTTTGGTAGCCAACTTGACACCACTCTAAGAGTCCAAGATGCAAATATTTTCAATGAAGCTAGTGCTTTGTCCTTTAGTCCCTGACAATGTAGAAAACTTCTGGGTCTTTGAGGATGATTGATAAATTATCCAGTTTATATATCATTTTAGGGCCTTTAAAGACTAGATTATAGATGAAAAGGACTTTAAATGTCCAAAAGTAGAAGAACTTGGGAATGATGGTATCATGAAGCTTAAGGAGAATAAAATCCCCATGAGAATGATATCTTTAGAAATTATCTTTGACTTGGATCCACAGTTTGAAAGGCAAAAATTGCCAAAGACAAATCAATCTAATTTTGGCAATGAAAATTTGGGAATTGAGGATTCCCTTAGTATGTCAACATTGGTTTGGCTTGCACTCATACTAAAAATTAAAATTTAAAGGATATACTGATGGATTACAAGGACATGATCGCTTGGACCTATGAAGACTTGAATTTTATTTGAGGGTAATCAGCCATACTATTCCCTTAAACCTATATAACAGACCCTTCAAACAATATCAAAGACCTTTCAATCCCATTATGGGACCTCTCATTCAATCTAAAGTTCAGAAGCTATTAGATGCCAAGATCATATTTAGTATCAGATGTTCTACTTGGGTGGAAAATTTAGTACCCCTCAGGGAGAATAATGGTGAAATAAGGATACATGTTGAATTTAGAAACTTGAACTGATCTTCAGATAAGGATAATTATTTTATACCCTCTTTAGATGAATTAATCCAGACTATCAATGGGTTTGAAATGATGTCCTTCCTAGATGGTTTCTCAAGGTACAACTAGGTGTTGGTAGAAGCATAGGACCAGATGAAAATAACCTTCACCACAAAGTAGGGGACATATGCTTATAAGAGGATGTCTTTTGGCCTCATCAATATTGAGACAACATTCTAATGAGCCATAGACCATGCACTCCAATGAATTATTGGAAAGTTCATCATCTATAGTTATTAAACATAGATTAGATCATGAAAATCTCCTACAAAAAGTGTTTGATAGATGTAAAATCTATGGAATATCCCTCAACCCTAAGAAGAGCATCTTTGGAGTCACCTATGGTAAGATACTAGGCCACATCATAACCAAAGATGGTGTTTCCATTGATCCTAAATTAGTTAAAGACATCTTGAAGATAATTCCTCCTTACAACTAAAAATAATTGAAATCCTTATTTAGTAAGATAAACTTTATGTGCCAATTCATTTATGGGTTTGTAGAAATCATCAAGCCATTAAATACCATGTTGAAAATGGATGCCAAGATAGAATGGATAGTGGAGGCCAAGAATTCCTTTTGAAACATCAAGATATCCATTATAGGTGTCAGTATTAATTATTCTTAACTTTACCAAGGATTTATTCATGTATTACTTTGCTTTAAAACACACCATTGTTGTAGTTCTCACCCAAAAGGTAGATGATAGTGAACACCCAATTGATTTTATGATGACTAATTTAAATTATGCTAAATTGAAATATTCAATGGTAGACAAGAAAATATATGAATTACTCAAGGCTATAAATAAGTTAAAGCATTATATCTTGAGGAACAAAATTCACCTTATAGTCTCAGACCTAGCGGTCAAGTTCACACTTAGCCAAAATAAATTGGGCAAAAGAAGGGGCAAGTGGATGGAAAATTTTCAAGAGTTTGATCTAGAGAAAATGATCTGTAAACACCGGTAGGAACTTCACTAATTTCTAAATCATTTAAAAGGATGTTTTAAGTTCTCAAGTCCAAAAATTAAACTGAATTGGAAGCAAAAATTTCTCAACTTTATAACGTTGGAGTATTAAAATCTAATCTAAGAATCATGTTTCAAAATTGAAATAAAGGTGAATTGAAACATCACATCAGTTATCCATTAAAACTATCAATTTTTTTATACACCCAATTTTATCCAATTTCATGTAAATGATCAAATGATTAAATTTTGCATTCTGATTAAAATCTAAATTATAATCTAAAAATTAATTGAAACTAAAATGCAAAAATGAAATTAATGATCAAAACACAAAAATTATTTACGAGGTTCAGAATTCCTACGTCCCCAAGTTCTTATCAAACTGATCCATTAATGTTGCTAAAATTGCAAGCCAAAATAATACTTACAATCAAAAAAATAGATCTGATCTCTAAAAAAATAGTGTTTTAGACCTTTGAAATACCTTGGCTGACTCAACACATCCTTCACCTTCCTGAATCACATGTAGACGCTTCTCTAAATCAAAATTGGAAACTTATATATCTCAAAATGACATCAAAAAAACTCCAAAATGGGAAAATTAATATACATCATAGAGTGTATCATAATCATAAACAAGTTTGTAGTTTACTCTGAGCTCTGGTTTGACCTCTAAGGGCTCCAAAATGACCAAATACTGCAAACTAGGCTATATTTTCCAATACACAGTCTGCTAAATGCTTGCCTTCAAATAAAAGTTCATAGCTTGTATATTATTTCCCACCCCGTAGCTTGGTCAGTCAAGACTCATCTTTTTTACATGGTGGGTCACAATTTCAAGTCTTACCCCTTCTTTTTGGGCACGCTTTAAAATTATCCTTTATCCCATATTGGCAAATGGGATCGACTTGCAAGTCTTTTAAATGTGAGTGGCCACCTTGAATGATGTCGATGCCCCTTTTGGTGGGCTCAAGGCACCAAACATAGTATGGGTTTGTTTCTTGGTGCACCAATCTTAGCATTTATGCTAAGCAACATTTCCTCTTCTCACATTTCCAAACTTAGCAATGGTGTTACGTGGCATGCATTTCTCATGATAAATGATGTGGTAAGTATTTTAGTAGTTATCTCCAATCTGGGCATATATCTCAAGCTAGACTCAACTACCTTCAATCTCTAGGCATGTGGATAATGACTTAGAAAGGTGGTGAATTGGTCTTTAGTATTCCATGTGGTATTACGTGGCTTAGAATCCTCAAGCCTATCGTGCCTCCTCCACATCACTGGAAGGCTCGATAATTACAAAGTATGAATAATGCATATTAAAAAGTATTTAAAAATTATTCATCAATTGTCCAACATTGGTGGAGTTTCTAGGGACTTTTGACCCTTGTTGAGGAATTCCATGTGTCACCCCCTGATTAGACCACTTGGCGTGTCCATATTGCACCACATCATCTTGCGACACCACATTTTTTTCCATGTCGTATCAAAACTTCAGCAGACCATATCTTTTGCATACAGTGTCTATTTTGAAAACCATGAAAAGTGTTGAAAATCTCTTGATGAGCTCTACACTGTGAAATCATTTTTATCAAAATATGGAGACTTAATTTTTTAACAAATGGAGAGATCCACCTAGATCAGATAAGACTAGCCAAGATGGTGATAGACCAAGGAATAATCTAGATAATGACTGAGACAGACAGACATATTTGGGTCAATCAATTTAATGCATTATAAGTAGTTAGATATGAGTGGTATGATCAGATAATTCATTATTTTATCATGGGGACCTATCCTCCTTAGCAAAATATAGAAAAAAGGTGAGTTTTAAGACTCAATTCTACCCACTACATGATAAAAAGGTGATTCTTTTATCTCAAAAACTATGAGGGAATCCACCTGAGATGTGTCTCAAGAGAAGAAGCAATGGATATCTTGGATAACCTACACCAAAAACTAGGTAGTGGTCATCCTTCTAGGACCACAACAACCCATAAGATATTGAGAATGGGGTACTATTGGCTAATTATTTTTAGAGACACCCACAACCATTTTAGGACTTGCCACGAATGCTAAGTCTTTGAGAAGAGTGAGGTTAATGTCATTATACTACTTAACCATGTCATTAAGGGTCATCCTTTTGCACAATGGGGCCTTGACTTCATTGGGGTGATCAATTCCAATTCCTTGGTATAACATAAGTTCATCCTTACTTCCACTGATTATTTCATGAGGTGGACTAAAGCAGTGGCCACCAAGGACTCCATATCTCAATATGTCATTAAGTTTCTAGAGGAATATATACTAACCAAATTTGGTACTCGCATATATTTGGTTAGTGATAATGGCCCATACTTTTAATCTACTAAATTCACTAAGTGGGCCTATGATAATTAGATAATAATCAATTTCTCTTCAAACTATTACCCCAAAGGGAATGGAGTAGTTGAATCTATAAATAAAAACTTGATGGATGCCATTAATAAGTCAACCCAATACAATCCAAGAGAGTGGCATCTATTATTGAAATATGTATTATGCACAGATAGAATAAGATAAAAATAAGCCCTCAAGACTTCACCTTTCTTGTTGGTGTATGGACAACACACTATTTTCCCTATGTCTCTTAAACCCCCAACCTATCAGTTCATTCATGACTACATGGAAGATGATCCAAGAGTTCAATATAGATTATTAGAAATAATCTAGCTTGAGGATGCAAGGATTGAAGCATTGCAAAGCTTCAATAAACATCAAGACATTGTTAAAAGGTAGTTCGATAAAAGATACAAGATCAAGGTCTTTTAGATCTCAGACATAGTTCTCCTATGGAATAAATATCATGAAAAAAGGAGATAGCACAATAAGTTCACTTCCTTATGGATTAAACCATATCAAGTGTCAGATATTTTAGGCAATAACACCTTTCATTTAAAAGACCTTGAGAGTAATAACCTAGCCTTCCCAGTCAACAAGTAGTTTTTAAAGCACTACTTCATGGTTGATCCCACTAATAATGTCTATGAGTAATGCTAGATATTGTATTAGAGGTAAAATTTGAATAGGTTTTACTACTTTCATATTTAGTTTTACTACTTTCTATCTTTTGTTGTCATTAGGGGTATTTTTGTGATTTTTAGATTAACCTTTCCTACTTTCAAAATTTTGTTTCCTTAGGTCAGCTTCCTTATTTTCTACATTAGGTGTCCTTTATTTCAGAGTAACATGATTGACTCCTTCCTAAATGATCAAGAGACTATACAATCTGCTTTGCTTCATACATAAGTTTGAGTTTATATATTAAATATTTGAGGGAGGCCCCTGTGAGGAGAGTAAGTGAAGCAAGAGGCTAAGCAAAATACACCAACTAGTTGATTTGTAGGTTCTGCTTATACCCCTATATTTAATACTTCTAGGATTCAAGTATGCCACAATAAATAGACCATGGTCATTTTAGAATTAAATACTTTTATTAAGTATGTAAAAGTTGTTCTCATTACCACATGCAAATTAAGAAAGTTTTTTATTCCTTGGGTAAAGCATGTTTTCCATGATAATACATGTTTTGAAATAATACCCATTGATATAGAGGCCACTGGTAGGGAAATTATATAAAATTGAATTTACTTCTCCCATACACTCTTGTATTTTCACCAATGTAGCACCCCGATGGAATATAATAGTGGACCTATTTTTTAAAAATACTATAGGCTCTCCCTCCTAAAATGTCTTATAATCAATCCCTATTCAATTCATAAATGTATGCAAACAATACAACTAATAAGTTGTGGGAATGCGCTAGTGACCCTATTAACTTCATAATTAGGGGCCCTATTTTTTTAATTCCCATTTCCATATGCAGGCCTAGAATTTGAATTTTTATGGCTTTGCTAAATCAAATTTAGGGTTTCCCCATTATAACTTGTATTAATGAGGTTTGGATTCCCTTTGGATACCATCCTCACTTCTACCAAGGTCATAGCTATTGATAATATACTTAGTTCCAATTTGATCAACCAAGTCCTCAATTCAAACATCATACATAATGATAAATTCTATATGATGTCATATCTGGTAGACACTATAACAAGAATTATTCAATAAAATTTTGAGGAAACTTGGGAGCCATCAACTAAGTATCCTAAAACCAAGGTTTACAATGAATTCAATGTTCTTTGTATACATAAATTCAAGAAGAACATGATCGAACTGAATGGGACCTTTTATCCAATGGCATAACAAGTCATTTATGGAAAGGATATGCCTAGATTTTTTGACCAAATCCAAATAACCATTGAAAGGATTAGTAACTATTACATCTATCTAGACCATACTATCATTAGAATAAATGAAACCAAGGATCCTCCTATGTATCTACCTTGATTGGTCCCATACAAGGTGGTAAATTAGGAAATTATGGCCATGTTAGTTGCTTTTATGGATGTTAGACTAAGAAGTGCCAAAAAATGAGTTTTCCACCCACCTCCCATCAACAATGGTAGGATCCAATACACCATGGGAAAATAATTCCATCTAGTGGGAAAAATTATAACCCACTATGATTTCAAGTGGGCATCTTACATGCAATGGAAGCCAAGGCAAAGGGTCAAGAAACACTTCAGTGGAGTCAGAGGAAAGGTGAATATTGATTATGGCCATGTATCATATCCATCTCATGAATAAAATGCTTTGAATGATATAGAGGTCCACACCAAAATGAATAGGGTAAATATGTATATGGTGGTGGATAGGCACATGCAATATCATTTAGAAACTATCAATAAAGAGGCCAATAAAATTGAGGCACAACACTAGGTTTCAATACCCCCTCAAAGACCCTTCCTATAGGTTTAATCCTAGGACTCTGAACAGGCTAGTCCATCAAGACAAGCACCTATGGGAAGTATACTAGAATTCATCCAAGTGTCTCCCTAATGTCTTGTCCCAGTGGTCACAATTATAGCAACCATGCTAGTGTCTACCCCTCCTCAACCAATGGCCACTACTCAAGATCTCACAATTATAACTCAATCCAGAGGAGTGTTATCTATGTTATTCTTTCCTCCACTCATATCAATTTAGTAGTTGAGTCTCCCATATTTCCTCCTACCTATTTTTGGTTTAGATCCAATCATCCTCCTAGCCCAAACATTTCATTCCCTTAGACAAGCATTCACTTCTTTGGGTTCACCCCTAAGATTCATTATTACCCTCACCTTATCACCACTTGTTGCCCCATTAGATTCACCTTCTATTATTTCACCCCTTCCAGCATCAACTTCTACTCCTACCACACCCCCCTTATATACAAGAGGAAGTAAAGATCTCCTTCAATTTCTCCTTAGATCACCCTACCAAAGGGAGCCTCACATGAAAGGTTATAGGGAGGATTGTATAAAAATAAAGGTTTTACAACATGAAAACCTATAGAAATAACATACAGTGAAAAGGAGTGGTTTATCGAGGACCAATGAGAAGATAAAACAAAGACATCCTTATTTAAAACCATAAGTAAGACCATAGAAAGTAACCCCAATGATGAATGGTTATCAAAGGAGGCTCAATCAGGTGATACCAAGATCTTTAAGACTAGTTCAATCTCAACTAAACTAATTTAGAACCCAGATAAAGACAAAAGAGATGAAGTAGAGTCTAAGCCTCTAACTCCTACACATGGGTAATCTATGATCCTATCTCTAGACTTAGTATCTCCCAACACAAAAATGACACTTGTAGTAATAGTTCTCTTGGTGGCTACTTCTCAAGTGGTAGGTAAAAAATCTTTTGATTCTTTACCTATTGTATCAATTATTGTTCTAATCAGTGCACCTACTGCAAATCCCATTCTACAAACCCTAGTCCTAACACCAATAATTTAGGTTGTGTCACCCCCAAACCAAACTTAAAAATATTTTATTTGAGTTAATTTCATATCGATGATGGAATATTTATATAATTTTCTTAGTACCCCCTCCTACCTATTCAATCTTTGCTTTCTTAACCCCTCAGTCCTCCAGACTCAATAAACAAGTGCACTTCAAAGATTTGGTCTCCACCACCACTTTGACTTCCCCATTTACTCCCTCACAACCATCCACTCATTTGGGCCCACAAATTAGTCATGTAGTCCAAACAAAAGCTACAACCATTATCATATAAAATGAGGTGGAGAAATTAAAGTGTTTAATTGACACAATGACCCCAAAGAAGGTCACTAGTTGGAGAAAATTTATTCCCCCTTTCCCTCAACTAATAGCCTCTTCTCCCAATATTATGTTCCCTCTAGGGTAATTCCCATCTACCACTCCTATAGAGTAAGCTAAATATTCACAACAACTAGATATCTTGAACATTCTTGAACGGATCTAGAAAAATGTAGTAGGCAGAAGAAGGCTGGTGGGACTTGGTTATTTTTGAACAACCAATAATCAAATTTCACTTTGATAGAGAAATGAAGCCTATGAAGAAGGTCAAAATGAAAACTATAATAGTTAAAGGACATAAGGTGAAATTGGATAAAATTGAAGATGTCTTCTCTTTGACAAAGAGAATAAAATTTCTCCCTTCAGATATTATCATTTACATATAAGACCCATACACCTTTGTAGACTTTATAGAGGGAATAAAAAAATAAATGTTTAGAGGCTTTAATCAATCCATAGAGGTTATGCAAGGAAGGGATACCATAAACCTCCATGGGACATCATGACTAACATGTAATGAGTAACTTGAAAGCTATATGACATTATTTAGTTAGTAATAAGTGCAAAGAATGAGTTGTATCCCAAGTGGGGAGATATATTCACCCTTTCTAATAGGATGAAGAGAATGGAGGCCAGCTTCAACTTCTTGAGACAAGCAACCTAGAAAAAATCCTATGACCATCTGAACTTAATAATTACTCTTGATTCAACATGGGCCTTGATCCATAGAGCTTTTAGGAGACATGATTTGATTAGATGGCATCAAAAAATGCAAAATCTAGTTCAAAAACTCACTGGATATGAGGATCATACCATTATGATTTTGGGGAAATGGGAATAAATGGTGTGATTAACCCCAATGGGGAATTAGTCCTTAGGGCCATCTTTGAATATCTTTGTTGGATTGTAGTAGATATTTTTAAGGTAGGGTTTGAGGGATCGGTATATAAGACCCAATAATACTTGATGTAATTGATAAATTTTCCTAGAAGTTAGGTCATTAACACATAAACCCTTTGCATGGAGCTTGAGGTTATATTAAAGGCACATATACAATTGATGGATAGACTCCCATAGCTCTTTAAAAGGCCTATTTTGGACTTTAAGGCAATTGAAATATAATTTTAGGTGAGTCACACCCTCTATTTAAAAATTTAGACAAGTAGGCAAGCACCTCCGACCATCCTACCTTTGTTGTATATTTTAGTTTCAACTACTTCCCAATGCCCAGACTAATCATAGTTATAACTTAGGTTACAACTACAACAACTATCAAGGCCCAAGTATCAATAACTACCATAGCCTCTTCATAGGCATTTCCACTTGTAGTTACATCAATTATTTATAAAATAATGTTGTTGTAATAATGTTTTGTCATTTATAAATGATTGGTTATGTCTTGGCCATGTATGTCCTAGTGATGATGAAATTTTGAGCATGGTTTGAAGGATGAGGCATCCCCATACCAAGCCTATATATGCATGTGTCTCCCACATTCAAAATGGAGGATAAATTTTGATATTAAATATAGATAGAGACCTTTCAAGTTATTTTATAAAATCTATGTTGTGTACTTTTCTCTTTCATGTTTGTGTTATAGTTTTTATGTGTTTTATCTAAGAAGTAGTTTATTTTATTGATATATGTTATAGCAGTTTCAATTAGTTTGTGATTAGTTAATAATGTCTTTTATAAATTAAAATGTGTAGCATAAAATCTAGGTTGGTATATCTTATTTTCTTACAACAAGCTTACTAGGTTACTCTTTAAATTTGTGTAGAAACACCATTTGATGCAACTTCCTAGACTGAGACATATCTAGTCAAAGGTGTTATTTGGTATTAGCTATAATATTTTGTTAATAAATGTTATATAAGTCTTAATAACTATAACCTTTAGATGATTACTAAATGTTAATTGTATTGTACTCATCAAAGCTCTTTATTATGTTTGTTAGCTCTATGTGCGAAAGAAATAAGCTAAAAGCATTAGTCCCTTGGTGTTTGTCCTTGTTCTAAGGCTAGTTACAAAGAATCCATGTCCTTTATTTATATATTTGTTTTCCTATCTTACCCTTCCCTCTATTTATAATTTATTTGACTATTTCCCACTTTAGTTAAATCCATCTCCTTTTTCATTCAACCCAAGTGAATATAAGATCTATATCCATATCCGAACCATCCTTGTTAACATTTACTTCATTCACTTCCATTACACCACTAGTCACTACAAGACCCAATATGTACAACTCATACCCTAGAGTGAATTCAAGCTTCATCAAGATCCTAAAATTTTAGAGGTTACCTCATGATTATTCTCAGGTGTGCATAAAACCCACATCAACACTATGTTTGAGGTAAAAATAAATCTACATGTAGTATATAGTTGTTTAGATCAGTTAGAGAGTCATATTTATCTATGAATGACTTTTATAATGAATAAAAATTCAATATTATACTTCTAAAATTTTATTCACCCATTGTTAAGTGGTGGAATCCTAATCTCTATGGGAGAAAGACTAGACAAAAGAAGAATCTAACCCAAGATAGGGTAAATTCTTATAAGCCTAAAAGGATGAATATTACCCTAAATATGTCTATGATGATCTTTATATTAAATGGAAATAATTGTATAAAGGATATGACCAATCAATCCAAGCCTAATCAATGCCTTCATTGACCTATATGCAAGACTAAGCTCATTCGAGTAAGGACAAGATAGAGTTATCAAGTATTGAAACATAATATGACCATTAATTCAATCTAAACTCAAATTGGCCAAGGTTAATATGATGGGAGAAGCATGTTATTATGTTGTAACCATTAAGGAAGAGTCTAGGATGTAGGGTAAGTGAGACATAATGTTTGTACCATAGAAACTTTTTTTTTCAAATAAAAATCATCATAATTCTAAGACAATGAAATGGAGTTATGTACACAATAATAGTAGTCACTTAAATGTAAATTGCCATGCTCAAAAGAGTTTGATTACATGAGCAAAAACATAGGATTCTGAATTTAATCCCTCTAATAGAATCATTGACACATCCAAATGTTGTAGTATCCACCCCATAAGTAGAACCAATATTACAATATTTTGAATTAAAACACCTATTCCATTCCCATATGTGGGTGAAAAGACAACCATTATATTTTATAATATATGACAATAGTATGAAGAACCTCATCGTTGAATCAATTGTCAGGTGACTAAATTTCCCAACCATGCCTCATCCACAACCTTATAAATAAGGATGATTTAGTTACTAAAACAACAAAGGTATATCCTTTCAAATAAGAGTTAATTTTAAATATACTCCTTTGGCATCCATACATGCATAGTCATTAATGTGTATATAATGGCAATCACCAGAATGTAGTTATATCAATGGGAAGCAAGCGATATCATATTCCTAAAGTAATTACATGTTCTTATCATGATGCATCAACTCCTAGAATATTTTTCCATACAGCTATGCATATTAAACCTTCATATTCAATCCTCAAAACCTCACCTCGTATTGACACTTAACCTTGATTAGTAAATACATCATATTTAGGAAACCATTTATATACAAAATTGTTCTCTATCAATATATAAAATCATCAAAGTAGATCAGCTCCCATAATAAGTAAATTGATTTACCTAGATTGAACTAAAAACTAGGTTTCCACACTTGTTTTCTAGATCTATTGTAATCAATACTACTACTTTATAAGGTGGGGTCATTGATCTAGGAAGGTTGTCTAAAAGTAGTTCTAAAAATACCACCAAATCCATTCTCATAGTTTATAATCATTATGGTTCCCCTTTAATTATTTTTTGTTTTCTAAAAAAAGCTCCAAATGTTTTTGGTACCTCTAATATCATAAATTTTTCTTCAATAGATGTTGCACACACTTCTACAATGGCACATTTCAATCTATGCAAATCAAACATAGCACCACCCATGTGTGCACTAAACCTTATGGCTTATCAAACAAAGGCTTTAATATAGTCCTACACACTTCTATGCCAAACCACAAAGGCAAACTCACACTGCATAATACCTAGCTAATATGAGCATTACACCTATGATGTTAATCAACATAATCCATGTGTTATGCCAAGTGGCACCCCAAGGGCTCACTTTATGCTAAAGCATGTGTTAGCATACTGTGTACACATCAATCAAACCACATAACTATTGGAAGATGAATTCACACATTGAGGACTATAATGGTTCAACTTCCATTATATTTATTCATGCTTCACCACTTTGTAATACACACACACACACACACACACACACACACACACACACACACACACACACACACACACACACACACACACACACACACACACACACACACACACACACACACACACACACACACACACACACATTTATAGCTTTAGGTAGCAATCATAGTAGAATAAAATAGACAACCATATATCTATCTTAAGAGTATGCCATGTAAAAATTGCACAAATTAAATTAAAAAAACTTCCAAATCATTTATGTCTCTCTTGATTGTTTGCATATTATATCATATATATTCTCACAAGCAAACAATGCAACTAGATTCTTATTTAGGGCATCATCCACCAGGTTCCAACCCAAATAAAATCATAGGATGAGGAGTGAAAAAGGTAAGTTGATAAATAACCCAAGTAAAAAATCCACAAAAAACCTAAAAAAAAGATGATAAGTTTCATTTTACCCTAATGACTAGTCATAAGTGTCTTGTAAAGTTTAGTAAGTTTGCATAGTAGAGGCTTTCTTCTTCAGGTACCATTTATGCTATGCATTTGATTGATGGACTTTGGTATTTTTCTCTAATTCTACTAGATGTGAAATGTATTAAGTAATAAGGTTCAGAGTGAGATGAAGAGTTGATGGTTTTTCCTGTAAGTGTCAAGCAATGGCAAAATTGGCTAGTTAGTTTACCATAATGTTGCTCCTTTTGGACCGATGCTAAATGAATATTTGATCAAAATTGTAATCCATTTAATTTGGAAATGGAATGGAATTTTCCACTTCTTATCTATCTAATAATATTCCATATTATATGAGTTCATATTGTATGCAATCAAAAATGCATCAAGTATATAAATCAATCCTAACTCAAAGAAGATAGATCCTAATTACACTTTTAATTGGGTATACATTAGATAATTGGGAACATGACTAATATGTGGATCTTCTAGACCTAATTAGGGGATATCTTATCACAATAATAATAATAATAATAATAAGGAGAGTTTCAAAGCCTCCAGTCAAGCACAATCATGTAATAACCCTAATTAAGCCCTATGTTTTTGTTTCTCTAAGTTTTTCGCTAATTACATCAGATAAGAAGAAACTAAAGTTTAAGAGTCAGGGGTTTGATTGATACCCGAATAAAGTTGTGCATCATATCCAAGCATTGTAGGAGCTCCTCTTTGGCTATGGAGGAAAACACCTGTAGATAAGAATAAGACTTAAACAAAGAAAATGTTAGAATAAGATAAGGTGGAATGCCAAGCTACGCGCTTGGTCCTGAAAGCATAAAGCTCTGTGAGGGATGACAGTCCACTATTTAAGACAAAGGGATTTGTATAAAATGAAATAATGAAAGACTAAGAAAGAGAAAGTAGACAATGCGTACCTATTCTCTGCAATCAGTCTGTCACAGTCATCGACGTCGGTAGTTCTGCCAATGTTGGTTATTCAATGATGTCAATGTCGGTTATGTTGCCGATGTTGGTAGGAGATGTTTTTGATGTCGGTCAGGGCAATGGGCTTTGGACGGGTCTCAGGGTATTTACAAAATGGTCAGAGGAGTTTTCTAGAACTAGGAGGTTTATGCAGGGTTGCAAGCAGGTGACTATGGTCTGAAGAAGGGTTGAGGTAGAGGACAGGTGTGAGAATAGGGTAAGAGTCAGAGGAAGGCTTTTTAGCCCTTCCATGGAGGAAGTCAAGTTTCTTTTATAGTATTCAAAAATAGTAAATAGAAACTAATTACCAAGTTATTCTAGAACTTTGAAATGGAGACCAAAAGGATACTTACCTTTTTGGTGAAGACCCGAGGGTGTCAAGATGCTTATTCTTGTTGCGGATAATATCGAAGTCCTCGTACAATATTTTTAATCCAATGTTTGGAGTGACTTCTGTAGAGTTTTCTATAGCTTGGAGAGTGATAATCAAATTATGATGCTTAGTCTCAGAGCGTACGCATCGATATGTGAAGAGGTAGGGGGAAACTCAAGGTTAGAGTCTAGCTTATGTAACTGACGTCAACAATCCCATCGGTGTCAGCTGACAGTTGACCAACGTCGGTAGATAGAGAATGAATAAAAGGGCTATTTTTAGCCTTTAGTCCATTTCTCCATCCACCAAGTGCATTTTCCATTGGAAAATGGTCAAAAGGTGGGTTTATTAGGCACAAGAGTTAGTTAGGAGGTTAGGATGGAGTGACAATAGGTCATGCTTTAGATGACCTAGTCTCAGGGTGACTCATAGGGTAAGAAATGGTCTTAGGGCGAAGTGTTTAGGTGAGGTGTTTAGGCGAGGTGTCCAGGTGAGGTGTCCAAGGTGAGGTGTCTAGGTGAGGTCATTAATTTAAAATAAGTAGTTTATTTTAAATAAATAAGGTGTGTAAGTGTTTAGAAGGAGACCAAAGGGGGGGTCGACACAATATTGGTGTCTACATTTGCCCCTTTTTGTCTTGTAGTTTGTCTTGATGAACTACAAGATTAAAATAGATGTTGTTTGCCCCATGTAGGGGATGAGGTATTCCCCCTCAAAGCGAGATTCAAGAGAAGGGACTCCAAAATCGGGTGCCGATTTGATAGGTGGTAGATGGGTACGGTAAAGTTGGAGTGTGAACACTGTAATAGTTGAGATTGTGCGTATACCACTTCACATGATAAACAGGTCAAATTGTCATAGGCAAGGTCAAGGAGCACTAAAATCAAAGTAATTGGCCCCCAGATTTTTAGTCATAGCTGATTGGGTTAAATAATAAAAGTTGTAGCTCCAATGGTCGAGGAGCACTAAAATTGAAGCAACTAGTCCCCAACTTTTTGGTCGTAGCTGATTGGGTTAGATCGATCAAAGTTGTAGCTCCAATGGTCGTCATGTTCCAAGTATCCAGGCTAGGAAGTGCTCCTAGAAAATACAAAAATGTCACAAATATTGGGGATCAACTTGGTCGTGATCTGACAATACATGTGAGGGGTATAATGTGGGGTGCATATAATTTGCTAACTATTCATGAGGTAGCATATATGCAATCAAAACAACCAAGGCAAAGTTGTCTCAAAAGTGGTCATGGTCTGAGGAAATAGTCATGATCTCCAAGGTCATTGGTCAAGTCGAGCTGAGATATAAGTGATCTCAAATGTTGTGTGTTGTGGGTAAGGAGATGTATGTGATCTCCAATGTGCCCCATGAAAAGTCTAGGTGACTTCTACAGTGTCAGGGTTGGTTGTTTGGTCATGATTGTAGGCAGGTTTTAAAAAGACGTATGTGTTTAAGTCACCAACATTGGTTATTTAACCAATGTCGGTCAATTTAAATGCATATGTTGTCGATGTCAGTATAACATCGGCCGATATCAGCGGCCTTAGGCATGGTTTTGCTGATGTCGATGGCCTGACAAATCTGACAAAAGTGGATTGGTAGCCCACCAAAAGTCATTTGTGACTTTGGAAGTATTGAAAAAGAGAGCTCTGAGGTGTTGAGTGATAGATCCTGTTGATTTGTCCATGTTAGTAGTGCTAGGTGTTAGGGTGTAAGTAGTAAATAGTGTGGGTGAGTGTTGGAGGCGTTGTGGGCCACCGGTGATTGGATTGAGGAGACGGGATAGACAGAGATGGCAGATGTCAGGGGAGGCCCTGTAGGAGGACCACCACCACCGACACCCATTATACCACCTCGGTGGCATCAACGATATGAGGTAGGGTATGTTATTGGAATTTTTGATTGGTTTTGATGTTGATTTTATTTTTGTAATTTTTTTGTGTTTTTAGAGATTAATCGAGGGGGGAGGTCTAATTAGAAGGTTGGGTAGGCTAGGTAGGTTTGTTTAGGTAGGTTTATGGGTGTTTTAGGGTGTTTGAGGGGTGAAATGGGGAAGCCCTAAATTTTAGGGCTCGTTCCCTTCAGCCCTAGGGCCAAACCAGTCACTGATGCCAATAGTTTAGCTGATGTCGGCCAATAAGTTGACTGACGTCGGTTAGGTAGTTTTTGTCATCATCACTATAACCGATGTCAATTGCCTTAAAATGTAGTTTAGGCCTTGAAAAAGTTAAAAATGATAATCTAGAGGGCCTAAGTCATGTCAATGCACTCCCGGATGTGAAAGTTTAGGATAAGTGGTGAGCCTAGGGTTTGGTCCATTAGGTAAATGAATGGGAAAATGGCCGAGCTAACCTCAGAAGACCTCATGTCAACTGAGTGCTACCTATATAGCCCCTATTTTAAGGGCCTCAGGCTAATGTAGTTCTCCCCAAAAGGGAAGAAGAGTCAAAGAGGTTGGTAGTTGTTTGCGTAATGTTGGTTAACATTGTTGCATTTTTATTGGTTGGATGTAGGCTAGGCAGTCATTAATGTTATGAGATCAGCTCCTGACATTGTTGACATAGATGCGACGAGACATCATAAGAGAGGAGTGGGCACACATGGCCATAGTAGGGCTCGGTGGGTTGTGGTGTTATTGCCATGTAGCTAGGGATGTCATCTTGATGGTAGCATTAATCGAGCGGTGGGATCATACCACCAACACCTTTCACTTGTCAACTAGAGAGTTGACCATCACAGTTGAGGATGTGTATCAGATTTTGCATTTGTTGATACATGGGGTAGATATATATGCATGCTCGAGAGAGGAGCATGATATTCATATGTTGACACTATTTGGGGAGCACGTTGCTAAGGTGACTTACCATTCAGTGAGTTTTGCATACGAGCCGATTTATGCTATAGATGAGGATGAGCATCGACTTGCCATCTCGATGATGATCGGCATCATGGTTTACGCTCTTCCAGATGCAAAGGGAGGGAGGTTTCTGATTGTGTTGACTAGAGTTTTGGTAGACATGGTAGAGGAGCAGACAGTGTTTGCATGGGCTCCAATATTTTTAGCCCAATTATACAGGGAGCTGTGGGGTATGAGCTGATGGTGACGGTATAGCTTATGTGTGGGCCACCTCCTGCACTGTTGGGTGTACGAGCACATCATGGTCACATGACCTCTTGGCCTCCTAGTAGCTATCCAGGCTGACTTTAGAGTTGGTTTGAGATGCTAGTGAGAGGTCATGGCACAGACACATGTGGATGGCATTGTCAGATATATTAATTATTATAGGGGGTACTGGATGCCCTGATCCTAGCAAATGTCATTTGGAGGCCATACCTGTTATATCTGGTGTTTAGAGATTAGGTAGAGCAGTTGGTGGGTGTCCAGAGCTTGAGATGGATGAGGGGCAGGCGAGCCAGTGAGCTTGAGAGATTTCTTGTTGAGAGAGTATAGTGCCAGTATGGGATTTTATAGGATGTGCCCCCTACTTTCCCACAGTATAGATGGGATGATATTGAGGTGCCCCTCCCACTACCAGAGGAGACAGAGCGGCTAGATTTTGAGGAGATACCCATAGGTCTAGGTGTGGTAGATTTAGGGTGTATGGTGGCCTACTCAGCTTGGTGGGCAGGTCACTATGCTGGGATTCAAAGGGGACCACCTCCCAATCTATAGACAATCATCAGAGAGAGGGATGCCGCCATTCAGGTGAGAGATGTAGCATGAGCATAGGTGGCAGTGCTTCAGGGACAAGTGACATATTGTAGGGGCAGTTAGCCACAACCCAAGCATAGGTATTAGCAAGATAGGGTTTTGGAGGGCAAGGCCTTATTCAGCCGCCACCATAACAACTAGTGCAATAGGCAGCTTAGCAGCCACCTCAGCCACAGCCACAAAGTTCACTACAGGGCATGGCATCAGGATCGATGGGTCCATCATAGACTATACCTATATCTAGGTACAATACTATGTTGGATAAGATCGCGTATTATGAGGGTGCCATTAGGGGATTTCTATAGATCTAGTGATATTCTGAGATGTAAGCTCAGTAGAGATCTATGTTGCGTGCCACTACCTCCAGTTCTTGGAGATGGCGATGGTCAGAGGGTGGAGATGATTCAGTGTCTTCGCATCCACGACCACCACCACAGCCTTGAGGTGTTTGTAGTTAGTTGAGGTGTATATATATATCAGCCTACGTGCCATTGACATGAGATGTACATACATTTTGAGAGAGGGATAGATATGTGTCGTACTGTCTCAAATATTTTTGATGTATACCTTCATATGATAGTTATATATATATATATATATATATATATATATATATATATATACATATATATATATATATACATATATATATATATATATATATACATATATATACATATATATATATATATATATATATATATGAGATTTTTAAGATATTGACATGTTATGAATGTGACTATGTGTTAGTGGTTTTGGGTATGTTAGTGTTTTTAGCATTTCTCATATGCTTGATGGTACATGCTTGAAATCATGAGTGTATGATGATGTTATAGCCTTTTCCATATTGTGTGATGGTGTATGTTGTAACATAGGTTATGTGGTTTTTCATCGTTAGCAATTTTCCATATTGGTGATGGTGTATGCTAAAAATGAAATGAGTTTATATATGCTTCAGCAGGTTTCCATATTGGTGATGGTATATGTTTGACATGAATTGTGTTTGGTTGATAGTTTCCATGTGTATTGTTTTTCATAGAAACTAGTGTGAATGGGCTATGATAATTTATATAACACAAATTGATATTTGCATTAAATAAATCATGAGGTTATGTTAGTGGTTTTAGCATTTCCCATATGTTTAATGGTACATGCTTGAAATGATGAGTGTATGATGATGTTATAGCCTTTTCCATATTGTGTGATGGTGTATGTTGTAACATAGGTTATGTGGCTTTTCATTCTTAGCAATTTTCCATATTGGTGATGGTGTATGCTAAAAATGAAATGAGATTATTTATGCTTCAGCAAGTTTCCATATTGGTGATGGTATATGCTTGACATAAATTGTGTTTGGTTGATAGCTTCCATGTGTATTTTTTTCCATAGAAACTAGTGTGAATGGGCTATGATAATTTAGATAACACAAATTGCATGTTGTTGTGTTATTGGTTAGAAAATGTTTTGGTTTGGTTTGGTTTGGGTTGGTTTGGTTTGGTAAATGATTTGGTTGTATGTGACGAAGGTGTATAAGAAGTGAAAGGCATGTTGCTCTTTCATTAACAAGGACCATAGTGATAGCATAGATAGAGTTTTTGTAAAAGAAAAGCCCCGTTCATGCATTACGTCATTGACCATTGGTTTTTGTTAAAGAAGTACCCTAATCACTTGACATTAAGTGAGCTCAAAATCCCTTGAGTAGTTTAGGGTAATAGGTGTGATAATGTGAGATGTGAGGATAGCATAATCCTTTTTAGCAGGGATAACTTTGCCCCTTTTATAGGTGACCCTGAGAACGACTATATGCAAGTCATTTTTTTTTTTGGTAGACTGATTAATGTGAGAAGTCTACTTGGGGATGTTGTCTTATTTTGTGGTCATGTGAAGCTGATCGATGTGGGTAGCTTCTGAGAGGGTGCTATGTATGTAGAAAAATGTGGGCATAGCCATCCTTCAAGGGAGTGGTCTATGTTTTTCTTTGTATGTTGATGTCTTTGAACAGTTATCCTTCAAGGGAGCAGTCTATTAGTTACAACAATAATGTAGTTGTCCTTCAAGGGAGCAATCTACATTGATAGTTTATGACCTTTAAATATTTTGTTAGGCATCTCAATTTTATGTTTTTCTTGTTTTTTACTAAACTTTTAGTCATGGACAAGACTATAGAGGTTTAAGGGTTTCCCTTTTAGTAGGATAAATCATTAATGCAAAAGGGTTAACTAATGTTTATGGGGAAAAAGGGTTGAAAGGAATAGGAATGAGGATGACAGGGGTTGCTCAAGGGATGAGTTCAAGTTAAACATCAAGTTAATGATTACTTGATTAACAGTAGAATGGTCACAGATGTAAGGCATTAAGGGGCTCAGGTTCTGGTCGGCCTTCAAGAGAAGACAGACGATAAGTGCTTGATCCATACTTGTGTGTTATGATATAAGGTTTGAGCCAATTAGGAGCAAATTTTCCCCATTTGCTTCTTTCCATATTGGTCACGTGTTGATTTTCTTTAAGGATGAGATCCCTGATTTTGAAATATTGCTCTTTCAAATTTTTATTGTAGGCACGCTTGGTCAATGCTTGGCAAAGGAAAGTCATCTTTTGGGCCAACTAGGTTGAGGTTGCGATAGTTAGTATAAGTTCAAATTCCCCTAGTTGCTTTGGTGATAGGGACAATGTTTGACACCCATTGTGGATAATCAATGGGTTGGATAAATGAGACAGAGAGAAGACGTTGAAGCTCCTCTTTGACAAGGAGTGCGACACTAGGATGCATCTTACAAAGCTTTTGTCTGGCAGACTTAGTTTAAAAGGGCAAGATCTTAATCTTTCAGATTGTAGTCTGGAATCTCAAAATCATTGAAGGTGATGGAGGCAATGGTAGGTAAGGATTTGACTAAAGTAGCCAATGGTTGGGGTTCTTCAGTTGGACTTCCACTACCTATAAAGCTTTGATTAAGGTTTGGTGATGTTGTGGAGAGATTTGAATTAGGTTATACAAAGATATTTTGACAGGGGTTTGGTGAAGTTGTTTCACCATGGAGTCGTGAATTGCCTTCGAAAATGTTAGTTGAGATGTGCCCAAGATAGGAATCTTGGATTTTGGTGGTTGAGAGGGCTTGGCAAATGGATATGTCGAAGGGGTAAAAACCCACTCTTTTCCTTTATCCTTTAGATTTTGGGAACTAGTGGCCACATTAATGGCATTGATTTCAAATATAGGGGGAGAAGGTGGTAGAGGGACCATAGTCTGATGATGGGATCCTGATGAAGGTGAGGAGGTTTGGGAGGCATAGGATGGTGTCAGTAGTTTGTCAAAGGGGTCCTTAATGAGAAGGGTTCCCTTTTTCAGGTGTTGGCAGATGACAACTTTAAGAGTGCAACAATGTTCAATATCATACCCAGGTGTGCGATGATATGCATAGATTTTAGTGTCGTCAAACCAAGATGGTTTTGATCTGAGAGGTTGGTATGGCTTAATGGGTGGGAGAACGATGCTAAAAGACTGCAATAATTGGTGTAACAGCAAAGCATAGGACCCCACTAATGGGTTTACACTCATTGTTGCAGTAGGGGTTGACAACTTCTATTTAGGAGTTGTAGGGGGAGTTTGTCATACCACATTTTTGGTTGGTGGTGTGGCCACATGCGTAGATGGCACTTTCTTGGTGAGAGGTGCCAAATTTTTTGGAGGAAGTATGTTTTTGATGGGTAGAGGGAGTAATGGAGGCAGTTTATATTTGTAAAGTGTTGGAATTGGGAGCACTCTTGTTAAAGTGGAAGGATGTGGACCCAAGATAGAGGGCAATGGTGAAGGTGGGGGAGGCGTAGACTGACATGGTTTAGCAGCCTTCTTTGGTTTGGTGTAAGGACCACTATTGTGTGGGGTGAGGTTCAAATCTAACTTCACTTGTGGGTGAGTAAGGTTTGATACCAGGTGAACACTGAGAGATTTAATCTATTTCGGCATGGTGGACCCCTTCGAGGTTTTTGGTTCAGATGTGGAAGGTTGAGCTTCTGATGATTTAGGGGTGGAAGCCTGATCCTTATTAGAGGCTTTGGGGTGAATTGTCGTAAAAGGATTGGTAGTATAAGGTGAAGTGGAATGTGTAAGATAAGGAGCCTTAAGTCGCTCCCATAGCGCCTCATGTTTTAGGTTCCTAGAATGGAAAAATCTTAAGTTTTTTGCCAATCGAGAGAAGGGTTTAGGTGACATCACGTGAGGTCTTATAGTCAGTATTTTAGAGGATTTAGGTGATCGCGAGAGTGGAAACGTGTTAGACGTAGTGATCTCAGGCCAAAGGTGAGAGAAAATTGTTACTGGATCTTCCTCAGCCAAAATGGGTGAAGAGACGAGTTCTTCTCTCGGTGGAGAAGGCATTGGAGAATATGGCTCTTCAAGAGGATAGAGTGCAGGGATGATCATGGATTCCACGTGTGGTCGAGGAGTGGGAAAAGTATGATCCTCCATTGGTGATAAGAAGGATGAGGGTGGGGCTAGTGGCGTTGGTATCATCAAAGCATCCTCCAATATGGGAGAGGTCAAAGTAGACTCTCCTACGTGTGAAAGAGAGGTGGATGGAGGACTATCCTCCATTTGTGGAGGAAAAATAAGAGAGGATGGCTCCTCTAAAGGGTGAAGTAGAGGGATGATAGCCCCTTCTATATGAGGGCATGGGATATGTTCTTCCAATGGTAGAAGAAGAGGGAAAGTGGGGGCAAGAGGAACAGGTAATATGGGTTCCTCACGAGGTAGAAGTATGTGTGGAGGAGGTGTTTGATGTCATGGGGGTGATATGGGTAGAATAGGGTCTTCTACCCATGGTGGAGAAATGGGTTGACTAACCTCTTCAGACTGTGGGAGAGGTTGGTTAGGAATAAAAGGAGAAACCATGTCAACCGTGCGTATGTTTCGCTCTTGAAGGTCATTGGCCATGGTCTAAACATTATTCTGACTTAGGGGATGGTTAGGAAATGATTGCCTAAAGACATCCATGTTTTGGTTAGCCAACACATTAGGATTATCCAAAACAAGGTCCCCTTTGTCTAACATGTCCTGAATAACATTTTTGAAGGTTTTGCAATTGTCTATGTCATGACCCTTGACACGATGATAGTTACAAAAGTCATTTTCCCTATACCATGCAGAGATGGCTTTTGAGGGGTCAAATTGGGGTGGTCAGATTTGAGGGAGATTGAGGACCCCCTGCTTTACTAGTTTATCCAATACGAAAGCGTATGATTCCCCTATTGGAGTGTATTGATGCTGTATATACCATTGTTGGAATTGTTTTGTGATGCTTTGTGATGTGGAGGGTTCAGATTGGTTAGTTGTGGTAGAAGATGATGATCTAAGTACCACAGCATTTGCCAATCCCTTGGACTTGGAATGGGAAGAAGAAGATTTGGAAGAAGGGTAATTGGATTTTGTGTTGGTATTTTTACTATGCAATTTGACCTTATCTTCTTCGACAGCACGGAGTTCAAGATTTTGGGCCATGGTGAAAGCTTCATCAAATGTGCGGAATGTTTAAACCCACAAAGTGGATGAGATGTGCTTGGCACATGCTCTTGAAAAGAGCTCAATGAGCTCAGATTGAGGTAATGAAAAGGAGATTTGGTTGATTAAACCTCTCCAATGGGCAACGAAGTCTGCTATTGATTCATCGTCAAATTGTCTAATAGAATATAGGTATGTGATGGAGACCTTTTTAGTGATATTGATTGAAAAGTGGTCGAGGAATAGCTGAGCTAGTTGAGTGAAGGTAAAGAGAGAGTGACTGGTAATAGAACTATACCAATCAAGGGTGGCGCCAGAAAGTGACATGGGAAATGTGCAAAGTAATAACGCATCATCGTGTGCTATAAGGTAGCAAGCATGTCTAAACACTCGTAGATGTTGTTGTGGGTCCTCTTTACTCTGAAAGTGAGTAAATTTTGGGAGTTCCCACTGGTTAGGATATGGTCGAATAGGGACCGAAGGATGGATAGGTTCATTACATATTTGTTCATAAGAAAGAACATTCTTCGAACCTGAAATGGATGTCTCAAGGTTGGGCATCTTATCCATCAGCATCTTAATTAGATCGGCTAATGGATTGGTAGGAGGGGCACCCCCTAGGTTATAGGGTACCTAGAATGTGTTGGGAGGGGTGTATGATGTACTTGGTTGCATTTGTGTAGGTGCAACATATTGGTAGTTCGTCATAGGAACTAATATTGAGGTCAAGGGGGCTTGTGCCATGAAGTTGGAGGGCACAACTTGACTAGATGCCGCCAAAGGTGGTTGGATGGTGGCGACACTAGTTAAAGGATAGATAGTCACTCTTGCATTTGTATTTATGGGTGCAAGAGTGGGTCGGATAGAGACAATCAAGTTTTGGAAAGGTGTCGAACTTGGTTGAATTGTTTGTGGTTGAGGGGGTACAAAAACCCTGATGGAGGTAGGTCCAAAAATAAAAGGATAGGCCAAATCTTAAACATTGTCCATGGTTGGGTTACTGGTTGAGGCAATGGCCTGAGTGACCATAGGTTGGGTAACGAAGGCTGTTGATATTATTGTCATTTCAATCAAGGAAGTTGGCATCCCATAAACAGGGTTACCTGAAGGATCTCGCGTTTGGCTTTTTGTGAGATAGTGTTAGAGAGCCTTGACATTAAGGTCAAGGAATCTCTCAAAGTCTTGATCCCTTGCGAGAACAATAGGAGGTTGATTTTGGGTAGGTTGGATAGGAGTATGCTCAGTGTCTGAAGTATACTCTATTAGATGACTTGGTATGGAAGGCAAAGGTGGGAGTGGTTGTTGCCTTGTGTGGTCAACAAGAAATTTGGCTTGACTACTTGTCAAAACCATCCAAGGAAAAATGGGTTCAGGTTCCAAAAACTATGTCTTAGTTTCAGAAAACTAGAATTTGTGTTTGACAGCAAAAAAGTCAGGTTTTAAGCTTGTTGTTTGGAAAGAAAATTTGTTGACAGTGACCGATGTCGGTTGAAAAATTGATGTCAGTGAAGATATTTTGCCAATATCGGTTAGATAATCGATGTTGGTGAAAATTTGATGCCGACGTCGGTGGAAAAATTGATGTCAGTTTTTGTGTAATTCTAGAAACACAGAAAACTGATAGTTTTTGAAGGAAGAGGAAATTCTGAGTTGTTTTAGACCTCAGAACAATGTGACCTTACCAACTCAAAAAATCAGATAAAAATAGCAAAATAGATGATGGCAAGCAACCTCTAAAACATTAAATTCCTAAGAATAAATTTTAGAGTCGTGGTGGCTTATGCCTTAGAAAAATATGTTTGGGAATTGGGCTTTTAGAATGGGTCCTAAAGAGGAAGTATATGGTTAGTTTCGGGTTATGTTTTGGTGCTCAAAAATATATGTTAGATTCAGTACATGGCCTGGTGCTGGGGCTTGCTCCCTTCACTTCACGAACCTAGAGCCGAGCTGGGCCGCTTAGCCAATATATACTTTGCCTATAGTTTATACTCTGCCAGAGAACAGAGTGGGTCCTCCTCTTGGTGGTGAAATCCAAGTAGGATCGCCAAGTAGGGTAAGGTATCCACTAGGTGATGAAATCCTAGATGGGCCTTGTCTCAGGTATGTTTAACTATTTAATTTGATGTGCTTGTGGTCTAGTTGTGTAACATATGTGCACTATGATTTATTCATAATGCATTTTTAATTACTAAGTGAGTGGGCTAAGTATGCATTCAAGCAAGAATGAAATGCAATTGTTTTTTTTTTAAACCCAAATTGAAATATTTTGTTCAAATGCAAACAATTGGAGAAAAAGTTAAGAGTATGAATTTTCACTACTCTAAGATGCAGGCAAGAAGTGACAAGAAGAAAAAGAAAGATGTTCTTTTTAACTTGTGATATTGGTTTCTTTTCGAAATAAAGAGATAGAAGGAAAGGATGCAAGAAGAGAATTTTTTTTTTTTAATGCACCTATATGAAAGTTTAATTTTTTAGAAAAATGAACCCAAGGAAAACTCCAGGGTCCCACCGGGCGTGCCAGAATGTTTCTCTAAGTTTTTCACTAATTACATTCAGATAACAAGAAACTAAAGTTTAAGAGTCAAGGGTTTGATTGATACTCGGATTAAGTTGTGCACCGTATCCAAGTGTTGTAGGAGCTCCTCTTTGGCTGTGGAGGAAAACACCTGTAGATAAAAATAAGACTTAAACAAAGAAAAATTTAGAATAAGATAAGGTGGAATGCCAAGCTACGTGCTTGGTCCCAGAATCATAAAGCTCTGTGAGAGATGACAGTGCACTATTTAAGACAAAGAGATTTGTATAAAATGAAATGATGCAAGACTAAGAAAGAGAAAGTAGACAATGCGTACCTGTTCTATGCAATCAATCTGTCACAGTCGCCGATGTCAGTAGTTCTATCGATGTCAGTTGTTTAATGATGATTATGTCAGTTATGCTACCGATGTCAGTAGGAGATGTTGTCGATGTCAGTCGAGGCAATGGGATTTAGACGGGTCTCAGGGTATTTCCAAAATGGTTAGAGGAGTTTTCTAGAACTAGGAGGTTTATGCAGGGTTGTAGGTAGGTGACTATGGTCTGAAGAAGGGTTGAGGTAGAAGACAGGTGTGAGAATAGGGTAAGAGTCAGAGGAAGGCTTTTTAGCCCTTCCACAGAGGAAGTCAGGTTTCTTTTATAGTATTCAAAAATAGTAAATAGAAACTAATTACCAAGTTATTCTAAAACTTTGAAATGGAGACCAGAAGAATACTTAGCTTTTTGGTGAAGACCCAAGGGTGTCAAGATGCTTATTCCTGTTGCGGCTGATATCGAAGTCCTCGTACAATATTTTCAATCCAATGTCTGGAGTGACTTCTGTAGAGTTTTTTGTAGCCTGGAGAGCGACAATCAAATTATGATGCTTAGTCTCAGAGCGTGCGCGTCGATATGCAAAGAGGCAGGGGGCAACTCAAGGTTAGACTCTAGCTTATGTAACCGACGTCAGCGATCCCACCAGCGTTAGTCGATAGTTGACCGACGTCGGTGGATAGAGAATGGGTAAAAGGGCTATTTTTAGCCTTTATTCCATTTCTCCATCTGCCAAGTGCATTTACCATTGGAGAACGGTAAAAAGGCGGGTTTATTAGGCACAAGAGTTAGTTAGGATGGAGTGAGAATAGGTCATGCTTTAGATGACCTAGTCTCAGGGTGACTCATAGGGTAAGAAATGGTCTTAGGGTGAGGTGTATAGGTGAGGTGTTTAGGCGAGGTGTCTAGGTGAGGTGTCCAAGGTGAGGTGTCTAGGTGAGGTCATTAATTTAAAATAAGTAGTTTATTTTAAATTAATAAGGTGTGTAAGTGTTTAAAAGGAGACCAAAGGGGGGGTCGACACAATGTTGGTGTCTACAATTTCCATATTCACTATACTAATAACAAGTAAAGTAAAATTAATCTAATGTAGTTCTCACCAAATATTGTGGCACAATATGGGGGTTAGTAAAAAAATAAATTAAACATGCATAAGAGAATCTCAATTAATATATGCATGAGTAAGACCCTAATGCATGGAGAAGAAGAGTAATATTATTCAAAATCCATTACTTATGCTACTTCTATCTAATAAAGAGAGGAGCAAAGTTAGAAAATACTTACCTGAAAGATGAACCCATCGAGACTCAAGATCTACCTTGGCCAAAGGGGATTCACAAGAGGTTATTGTGGATTGTAAGGATCACCAATAAAGGCCAAAGCATCTAAGACTTATCTACAAGACTAGATTCTCCAAGTAGAAACCCTAAGCTAAGACTCCTCAAGTAGAATGGTAAAATAGAATACTGTAAATAAGTGCAAGTGAATAATAACTCTTGATGTCTCTTTAATAATGGTGAAATTATCTTGTATATGTAGGTAGATTTAACCCTAAGCCCTTCCAAAAATTTTGGTTGACAAGGTCGACCCAATCAACCTAATACTAATATTGACAAAAATTCACTAAGTCGCAGATTAGTCAACCAAAAGCCAACCTAGACCCTAAATGAATTTCAATAATAAGATTACAAGGTTAAACCAGTCGACTTAGTACTATAAACTATCGAAAGGGGTGTTAGGTTAGGAAAGGGGTACAAAAGATGGTAAAAGACTGGAGGAGTGTGCAAAAGAGGAGTAATAGCTTAGGGAATAATTTTAAGATCTGGTTAGATTGGTAATAAGTGTAAATAAGGGGAAATGATTTTTTGAATCACCAATGGTTTGCCCACCCCTTTCCCAGTGCACCCCTTAGGGTATGCACTCAGAGAGATTGAGACTCGATGAGTTCCTATAAGATAGAAAGCATTAGTAGTTGATAAAATTTGAAAATATTATGTCTATACATATGCCCTACTTGAATCTCATCATGTGTCACTTAGGTACAATAGGGGATGGTGCTTCGAGAAAGAACATAGTAAAAAACAATGTTGAGGCTAAAAAAATTGTAGTATTTCAAGCAAAAATATTTGAAATTTAAATGATGAAAAGGGAAATAATCGACAAGTAAATTTGATGCGTACATTGACTTCCTTTATTTTTAGATGGTTATCTATTATGTTTATAGTTTTGATTGTGTAAGGTGTAAAGACTACTTTTGACAAACCCAATAATATAAAAATAAAGAGAAAAAAAACACAAACACAAGAAAGCCAAGATAAATGGTGCTATGTGGATAGTGTACTTAGAAATTTGGAAAGTTGGGGTGACAAGTGATATGTTAGGCTAAATGACCAAGTCAAAATTTGGAGCAAATCAGGTAATAAAAAATCTAAGGCTACTAAAGACCAAAAAACTCAAACAAGTAAACCTGAAGTAAGAAAGGCAAACTCATGAAGTCAAACTAAGGATACATGTCGAACAGGATGGTAATCAAACATCAATGTAAAATCAATAACAATCGTTACTTAAACAAATATGGTCAAGCAAAAAATGGTAAAACAACATTGATGAATAAGTAGTAACAATCCTTACTCAATCATCAATGGAAAAAAAGTGCATAAAATGGAAAACAACATTGATGAGTGAGAAGTAACAAGCCAACCTCACTTAACAATTGAAAAAGTACATAAAAGTAGAAACAAGACTCAGGTGTCCACAAAAATGTTATTACAATAAAGACAAATTGTAAAAATAAATCAAGGCACATCTATAAATGTGGATTCATGGTGTAAATAAGGAAATTCATAGTTGCTCAAGCATATTATTTTGTTCTATGGATAGATAAAACTAAAACAAAATAGTGCTAGCATGTTTTTAAGTTGTGAAGAAAAAGGAAGTATAGAAGAAGTAAAATGGATTTAGAATCATAATTTTCCTATCAAGGGGACAAATTAAATGGGTTTTGGGGAGAATGAAGTAAAAACCAAGGTAGAGGAACTCTTGATCAAAGTCAAGACAATTAAATTAGGTTTGTCAAAATAAGAGGACTATTGACCTTAAGGACTCTGAATAAGTTCTCTTAGCCACACAAGTCTTAGGTCAATAAATGAAGTATGTAGATCATCCCATGAAGGCTATATGCATGAAAATTAAAATAAACTTACCTTCCCAAATCATGTTCCCCATTCCTCAGGACCCCTTATAGAACCGTCGATCTACTATGGAGATTGGTTACTTGCATGAGAAAGTAGGTAGTACCATAGAGTTTGTTGAATTCTCCTATTCTAATCTACTGGCCTACTATACCCCAATGGACCTCGGTTCTATTGTGAGGCCAATTGTGGAGTTTGAGCTTCAATTAGAGATATGATATGTGTTTATAATCATGTCTTTTGATGTGATTTTGACTTTTGAAATTTTTATGTTGCCTTTTATATATCATTGCCTTTTATTTTAAATTATTTAGCTTTTAACTTTATTGATGACTTTTTCTATTCCTCCTTCATATGGATTTAGAAAACCAAGCATGGGTGTTAAATATGAATTTCATTTGAATGTTTGGGACTTGGTTACTAAGAGAGAGAACTTTAAAGAGCATGGTATCTAATATTTTCATAAATCTAAGTAAAATAAAAATGTTATCTTGACTTTGACCTTGTTTTATCCAATGTAGAATGAAAGGAAAGAAAATCAAGAGGAATGAAACATGAAATAATTTAAATTACTTCAAATTGTAAAAAATGTGACAAAGGGTGAAAAAGGGATACAATGATAGAAAAGTGTGATTCCTTATTGTTGCCCCCTAAAAATATCAGCTATTTTTGGGACAACATTTGAATTATTTTGGTCCTACAAACCAAAATTATCTCTTCCCTTTCCAAATTTTGTCTTGGGCATTCAAATCCCTCATTTTTCAAGCTTTTCAGAAATCTACGGACTGCAAACAGGATCATTTCTACAAGTTCAACGGGCTTCACAACTTCTACAGGAATTTCCATCGACAAGCATCAGCAGCAGGTTCAACGTTTGGTTCATCTTTTGGTTCAACGTCAAATGGTTCGTCAGTTGGTTCAAAGCTTTGTTTGAACCGTTGAACCAAAATTTGGTTCAACGGTTGGTTCAACATCTTGGTTCAAAGACATGGTTCAAAGGAAAGTTCAAAGGGGCAGTTCAATGCAAAAGGAAGCTTCTTAAAGGACAAGTGACCTTGTGGAGGACACTTAATCGATACAAGCACCCTTTGAAAGGGTCATTTTCAAAGAAACCTGAAAGGCCATTTAAATACTACCCAAAGGATAGATATCCTTGTGAGAGGCTATTCTGACTCAAAATGGGACATTTCTCAAGGTCTGAAAAGGGCAAGTCCAATCTGGAAAAGTGCCAAACAGAAAAGTTGAAAGAAGATAAAGGAATGACGCACTTGAAAATGTCAAATTCAACTCAGTGAATTAGTTTTTGATCTTTTAAACATACAGACCAAAATACAATCATAGATCTCAAAGCCAAGACCAACAAAAAGTAGAGAAAGAACATAATAGTAAATTAAATCCAGGACCTGATTCAATTAGTTGGACAAGGAGGAACGATGAAGATAAGATCAGATCACCAAGTGGAACATTGATAGTTACAAACTTTCAATAAGCGTGACTTATTTCCTTGCATTGATAAAATCAAATGGGTAAAGCGCCCCTAAGTTACAGCGTGTCTTCTTAATAGATTCCAATGCAAAATGATGTATTGATTGTTCCCAAGTCCTTCTTGAAGAGGCTATATAAGGGACTTTCTTCTATTGTAATAAGGATTTTTTTTGACATTTGAGAATGAAACTCTGCCCAAATTGAGAGGCATCACTGAGAATTTATGCTCAGTCTGTTAATCATATTTTGTTACTAGAATAAGAAAGCAAGGGAATTTTTCAGACTTTGTGTTGTGATTTCTTTGTTATTAAGGAAACTATTCTTATGTCTTTTTCCTTGATATATTTTTTGTTCCATTAATTCAACAAGCAGAATTAGTAAAATTAGTCAGGAAGGTGTCTTGAAGAATCAATTATGGAGAGACTTTGTGCCCCCATAGCTACCTTCAGTGTGTTTTATTTTCATTATTGTGTAAAGAACTTTGAGAAGACTTTGTGCCCTCATTATCCTTCGTATATTACTCTTGAGAATTTCAAGTAGAGACTTTGTGCTGTATCTTGATTTGTTGGTTAATACGCCCTCAGTTACATTCTGCTTTTATTTCCAAGAGTATTCTCGTGGTTTGCTGAATAGTACTTCTGAAAGAAGAGGAGTATTGTCTGTCATTTCCCTTGAGTTTTTCCTTTAATCCATGCACATCATCTATAAAAGAAGAGATATGGATGGTTTGTCCCACCCATGAGTATTATTTTCTATTTATATATATATATATATATATATATATATATATATATATATAGTATACCTGCAGGGAACCTCCCCTTGATGAGAGGAGAGATCAGTGTCTTTTTGATGTGGTAAAACTACACATTTGGATGATTTATCTTCTTACTTTGGCTGATCAGACCTATTTTGTTTATCAGTACGTTGATCGACAAAATATTCAACCAATAGTTTTTGGCAACTCCGCTGGGGAAAGAGCGCACAGTTTGAAGTCTCAAACTTCAAGCTGAAGCAGAGCCTGCTCTTTTCCAATTTTTGGTTTGCAATCTGGTAACTTCATGATATACCAGAGGTTAGAAATTCCAAGGTATTATAGACCCTACTTTTGAATTGGCACAACATAATAATTTTGAGTTGTTTCCTCCACAAGCTCACCTTGGATGAACTGATGGTTGAGCCTTGCCTGCTCACACTCCACCTAGATTAGTGATCCCACTTTTGCATAATCAATCATGGCTTAAGGACCCTGGGTTAATTCTTTTGGTCCCCTAGATTTGACTCCACCTCTACATGAGCTTCCACGTAGTTCAAGGAAGAACTTCCCTAAATTCTTCATTGATGGGAAGGTTCATCCTGATGAACACATTGCGGCTTTCAACATAGCCTATGAGGTAATAGGGGTGGAATTTAAAGATATAGTAGTCAGGCTATTCATGGAGACATTACAAGGTGTTATTGCTGATTGGTTCTATCACTTGCAAGCTAGGTCAGTGACTGATTGGCGTACTTTGAAAGACAAATTTGAAGCCAGGTTCAAGCCTGCAAAAGATGCACATGCCTTGCTGGCCCAGCTCACTCAGATGAAGAAAGAGCCTCATGAGCATATGAGGTATTTTATTGCCAGGTTCAACAATCTGAGGCACAGGATTCCCCTGGCTACCTAGCCAACACCTCAGAACCTCAAATGTTTCTTCATCAACTCACAACTACTTGAAGTGAGTTTCTTGCTGAGACGGGCCAGACACGTAGACCTTGTTTCTGCTCAAGAATTGGCTACTGAGGTAGAAGATGATCTTATCTTGGCTGAAAAGATAAGGAGAGACCCTAATAAAGAAAAATCCTCTTCATCTTCTGAGTACTCCCCTACAGTCACTACTGACCTAATGGTACAAAAGTTAGCAAATAAAATGCTAGCTCTGAGAAAGCAAGTGGTGCAAGGGATGTCATCTACTCCTACATACAGAGATATACCAAGGAGAAATTTATAGAATCAGGCATACCAAGTCAATTCTTCCAAGAATCAAGGACAATAAAATCACCTTCCTCCTCCACAGAGGAGTCTTGCCCTTGAAGCACCTCCAAACAACTCGACAGTTGGATATCTTGAAGCTAAAAAAAAATCATTCTAGTCTGAGCTAAATCTTGAAGATGATGCTAATCTCTTCATTGAGGAAGAAGAAGAATTAGTTGGAGACTCCCATATTGGTTTCTTGAACTATCAAGATGAACCCAGAAGTGAAGGCCATGCAGCTGAGGGGTCATATGTTGTATTCACCAGGTCTAAAAATCAATCAGCTCAACAAGCTGATAAAGAGAAAATAGAGAAGCGACCTCAATCAATAGTTTCAATTGCTAAGCAAGGATCCACTCTTCCTTTCCAGCCAAAGGACTCGGTGGTTTCAAAAAAGGTAAATACCCCAAATGCTCTTACACCTTCTTCAATTTTGTAGTCCAATCCTCCACCTTTAAAAAATCAAAATGATGAACTCCCATCCTCTGCTCCTAGCTCATTCCAGGCATTTGATATCATTGACCATATAAAGAGAACCAAAATTTAAATGTCTAAATTTGAATTTATGCAGTCCCATCCTGAGTAGTTAGACAGATTGATTCAATGTGTTAAAAATCAAAACATCCCTATTGAATGAATGATCCCCAAGGTGACACATAATGCTGCTAGAAATGCACCCACCATGAACAACCTTGTCACCGCTCCCCCTGCTACTCCTGGTAGGACTAAACCTTTTTATGTTACATTGTTGATAAATGAATATAAGCTGAATAATTGCATCATTGATTCTAGAGCTTCAGACAATGTCATGCCTGCTAAAGTGGCTGAATCCCTTGGTCTCACACTGACCAAGACATTTGGGATATGTTTCTCCATGGAGAATAAGCAAGTACCATTGCTAGGACAAATCAAAGATGCCTAATTTGCATTTACAGCCTTCCCAGCCAAGAGAATCAAGATGACTGTCTTAGTGGATGATGTCCCAGCATTTTATGGCATTTTGCTTGGATGAAATTTTTGCAAGGACATGGGAGGAAAATTAATCATGGATCTATCTGAGGCAAGGATCCCTATCCAAGGTGTGACGAAGAGATTGCTTCCTGAAAAGGAAGCAAAATTTGTGGTCACTCAGACATCAGCCCCTGAAGCTCAAATTCTTTTTGAATCCACAAGTATGGGTAATTATTTTTTGTCTACAGATGAAGTGCATGAAACACCTGAAAGTATCAACTCAGAAATTAGTTCAATAAGAATAGCAGAAAAATTGGTAAGTTGCAGTACAGACCAAGGAGGATTCTCCATTTTTGATGAAGAAAAGTCTAAAGAAAAGTCAGTATCAGATGAAATATGGACTTTGGAATTTGATGGCAGTTGTTCTTCTACCAGTTCAGGGGCTAGAATTGTTTTGATATCTCTTCAAGGAGATATGTTCCCTTCATCTTACAAATTAAAGTTCAACAATACTAACAATATAGCTGAATACAAATCTTTGTTGCTGGGAATGAACGTTGCTCAATAAAAAGGCATTAAATTTCTTCATGCCAAAGGGGATGCTGAATTAATAGTTTGCCAAGTGAGGAATTTATACCAAACTAAGAATGAAATATTATGCCACTATCGTAACTTGGTTTGGGACCAAATTAAAAGTTTTGATGCTTTCAACATTTCTACCATACCTAGAGAATCTAATGACAAAGCTGATGCACTTACTGTTTCAGGAACTCTCTTAGTTCCTCATTCAGATTTCAAAAAAGATAGGTATACTATTGAGCTTGTTTATAGGCCAAGTGTTCCTGACAATGCTAATCATTGGTAAGTGTTCAATGATGATCATCAAATCATTGCCTTTTTGGAATGAAAAGATAATTTTGAATAGCTATGTTTTGAAGGCAGCGAACCTTAGAAGAATGAATTTGTGTCTGAATTCAGCTCAAATATAAATGAAAAATTATTATAGATGAAAGGAAACAAAATTCCAAAAGGCCTGGTTTCTCTTGAAAAGTTGTTTGACAAATATGATAGATTCATTAAACAACAGCAAACAGACTCGAGTTTATTTCAAGGATTTGATCAAGTGAATCTGTCTACTAAAGAAAATCCCAAGATGATCAATATTGGTAAGTGTTGCACCCCTGAATAAAGATTCAAGTTCACTTCTTTACTCTGTCAATACATGGATGTCTTATCATATTCTTATGAAGACTTGAAGTCTCTCAGACCAGATGAAATCCATCACAACATTCCTCTCAAGGCCAACTCAATGCCATACAAGCAAAAATCAAGATAGTATAATCTGAAAATGTCAAGTACTATTCTATCTGAGATACAAAAGATGTTAAATTCTAGAATCATTTTCCCAATCCATCATTCTACATGGATTGTAAACATAGTGCCTGTAAGGAAGAAGAATGGTGAAATTCGCATTTGTGTAGATTTTAGAAATCTGAATCAAGCATCTTTGAAGGACAATTATCCTTTACCAATTATGGATCAAGTGCTTGAAATAGTGATAGGTGCAGAGATGTTATCAATGTTAGATGGTTTCTCAAGTTATAATCAGGTCAAATTTGGTGAAACAGACCAATACAAGACTGCATTCACTACGCCTTGGGGTACATTTACATATAAGAGAATGCCTTTTGGTCTAATAAATGCTGGTGCTACTTTTCAGAGAGCTATGAATCTGGCTTTCAAAGATGAGATTGGTAAATTCATCGTGGTATACCTTGACAATTTGATAGTCTTTTAAAAGCATCGATCTGATCATGTACGCCACCTACAACAAGTACTGGAGCACTGCCACCAAAATGGTATTTCCTTAAATCCTAAAAAGTCTATTTTTGGAGTAACAGAAGGGAAACTCCTTGGACACATTGTGTCCAAAGAAGGCATAAGGATTGACTCAAACAGAGTCAAGTCTATTCAAGAGCTTAATCTACCTAAAAATAAGAATGTTGTTCATTCTTTCTTCAGAAAGGTGAATTTCTTACAGAGATTCATCTCTGAATTCGCTGAGAAGACTAGACATATTGTGAATATGATGAAAGGGAAGACTATCTTCAGCTAGACTAAAAAAGGTAAATCAGCATTTCAAGATATCAAGACTACCTTTGCTCACGCCCCTACCTTGGTTTGTCCAGATTACCACAAAAATTTCATTATATACAACTATGCGTCTGAGCATACTCTTTCAGCGATTCTTGTTCAATAGGACAAAGAAGGTATGGAATCCCCCATCTCTTTTATGAGTTTCCCTCTCAAAACTCATGAGATGAAATATTCAAATATAGAGAAGCACGCCTATGCATTGGTAAAAGTAGTTAAACATTTCTGCTTCTATATTCTGAATCCACATACTACTGCCTTAGTTCTTGACACTACAGTCAGTCTATATTAACTCAACAGGAGTTTGGCACAAAGAGAGGTAATTGGATTGCAAAGATCTAAGAATTTGATCTAGATATCAAGCTGACAAAGCTGGTTAGAGGTAAAGGCCTATGCAAATTGATGGCCGACAATAAGCTAGAAGATACACGGCATGAAAAAGTTGAAGTGGAAAATACTCCAACAATCCTTTTTGTCTCCACTACCAATGAATGGTACTTAGGTATTGCCTATTTTATAACTTATGGTGAATGTTCTACTCATTTGTCTTACAAAGAAAGGAGGACTATAAGGTTGAAAGCTGCTAATTTTATCCTTTGAGATAATAGCCTATACAAGAGAAGCATAGATGGAGTATTCCTTCGCTGTGTAGACAAGGAACAGCAAACCCAGCTTTTGAAATCTTTCAACAATCTAGCCTATGGAGGACATTTTTTAGCGTCTGTGACTGCTCACAAGATTCTATGATCCAGGTATTACTGGCCAACTCTTTTCCAAAATGCACATAAGTGGGTGAGAAAATGTGAACTCTGTCAGCAATTTGTTGGAAGACCCAAGTTGGCTGCCCTGCCTCTCAAGCCAATAATCATAGAGGAACCTTTCCAGCAATGGGGACTTGATTTTATTGGGGCAATAAACCCATATTCAAGTGTTGGGCATGATTATGTCCTAACAACAACTGATTATTTCACCAAGTGGGTAGAAGCAATCCAAACTAAGCATGTTACTTCAAAAGTTGTATGCAACTTCCTCAAAGAAAATATCATTTCCAAGTTTAGAGTTCCACTCAAAATTGTCACTGATAATGTAACTTATTTCACCTCTCAAGAGATTACGCAATTCTATTTTTATTATGGAATTACACTCTCTCATTCTTCTGATTATTTTCCACAAGGGAATGGACAAGCTAAGTCCAGCAATAAGAATTTGGTAACTATTATCAAAAAGCTAGCAGATGATAATCAAAGGACATGGCATAAAGCATTGGTTAATTCTCTATGGGTAGACAAGATCACACCAAAAAGGGCAATTGGTATGTCTCCTTTTCAACTTCTTTACAGTATTAATGTTGAGATACCAATCACCTTGGAGTTACCAGCCTTGAAAGTGGTGAAGGTCGTTGAAGATTAGACATATGAGAGTTCTCTTGACAAAAGAATCATGTGCCTAACTCAGCTGGAAGAATAGAGAACCATGGTGATGGATAGAATTGCTACTCATCAAACTCTGGTAAAGAAACACTTTGATCAAAAAGCCAGAAATTGTGATTTCCAGATTGGGGATCAAGTCTTGATGTGGGACAAAAGGAGAGAACCAAAAGGGATGCATGGAAAGTTTGACTCCCTTTGGAGAGGCCCATTTATAATTCATCATCATATTGGTGAAACTAGATTTCTACTAAAATATCAAGATGGCACACTCTTTTCTCTGCCCCACAATGGGCAACATCTGAAACACTTCAATTCTTGAAGTATCAGATCATTGCCTCTGTATATATGTATATTTGTACAATTTTATTTTTGTTTTATTTTGTTTATTTTCTTTTTGAAGCCTTTCATTTCTGGGTAGCATGACTCTGTAACCCAATGATACACATGAAGACATTGGAGATTCTAGATTATACTCCTTTCAATTCTTTTTACAATTGATAGAAGTTCCCCAACTGGAGCCAGGTGTTGTCCCCCAAAAATATCAGCTATTTTTGGGACAACATTTAAATTATTTTGGTCCTACAGACCAAAATTATCTCTTCCCTTTCCAAATTTTGTCTTGGGCATTCAAATCCCTCATTTTTCAAGCTTTTCAAAAATCTACAAATTGCAAACAAGATCATTTCTACAAGTCCAACGAGCTTCACAACTTCTGCAGGAATTTCCATCGGCAAGCATCAGCAGTAGGTTCAATGTTTGGTTCATCTTTTGGTTCAATGTCAAATGGTTTGTCAGTCGGTTCAAAGCTTTGTTTGAACTTTTGAACCAAAAGTTGGTTCAACGTCTTGGTTCAAAGACATGGCTCAAAGGAAAGTTCAAAGGGGAAGTTCAATGCAAAAGGAAGCTTCCCAAAGGACAAGTGACCTTGCGGAGGACACTTAATCAATACAAGCACCCTTTGAAAGGGTCATTTTAAAAGAAACCCAAAAGGCCATTTAAATACTTCCCGAAGGATAGATATCCTTGCGGGAGGCTATTCTGACTTAAAATGGGACATTTCTCAAGGTCCAAAAAGGGCAAGTCTAATCTGGAAAAGTGCCAAATAGAAAAGCCAAAAGAAGACAAAGGAATGACATGCCTAAAAATGTCAAATTCAACTCAGTGAATTAGCCATTGATCTTTTAAACATATAGACCAATATACAATCACAGATCTCAAAGCCAAGACCAACAGAAAGCAGAGAAAGAATAGAACAGTAAATTAAATCCAGGACCCAATTCAATTATCCAGATAAGAAGGAACGATGAAGATAAGATCAGATCACCAGGTGGAACATTGAAAGTTACAAAATTTCAATAAGCGTGACTTATTTCCTTGCATTGATAAAATCAAATGGGTAAAGCGTCCCTAAGTTTCAACGTGTCTTCTTAACAGATTCCAATGCAAAATGATTTATTGATTGTTCCCAAGTCCTTCTTGAAGAGGCTATATAAGGGACTTTCTTCTATTGTAATAAGGATTTTTTTTTGACATTTGAGAATGAAACTCTACCCAAATTGAGATGCATCATTGAGACTTTGTGATCAGTCTGTTAATCATATTTTGTTACTGGAATAAGAAAGCAAGGGACTTTTTCAGACTTTGTGTTGTGATTTCTTTGTTATTAAGGAAACTGTTCTTATGTCTTTTTCCTTGATACATTTTTTGTTCCATTAATTCAACAAGCAGAATTAGTAAAATTAGTCAGGAAGGTGTCCTAAAGAATCAATTGTGGAGAGACTTTGTGCCCCCATAGCTGCCTTCAGTGTGTTTTCTTTTCATTATTGTGTAAAGGACTTTGAGAAGACTTTGTGCCCTCATTGTCCTTTGTATGTTACTCTTGAGCATTTCAAGTAGAGACTTTGTGTTGTATCTTGATTTGTTGGTTACTATGCCCTCAGTTACATTCTGCTTTTATTTCTAGGAGTATTCTTGTGGTTTGTTGAATAGTAATTCTAAAAGAAGAGTATTGTCTGTCATTTCCCCTGAGTTTTTCCTTTGATCCGTGCGCATCATCTCTGAAAGAAGAGAGATGGATGGTTTGTCCCACCCATGAGTATTATTTTCTATTTATATATATATATATATATATATCCTCTATTTTCCTCATTCTTATGATAAGTGTTGGTTGAATATTTTGTCGATCAATGTACTGATAAACAAAATAGGTTTGATCAGCCAAAGTAGGAAGATAAGTCATCCAAATGTGTAGTTTTACCACATCAGAAAGACACTGATCTCTCCTCTCATCAAGGGGAGGTTCCCTATATATATATATATATAGGGAACCTCCCCTTGATGAGAGGAGAGATCAGTGTCTTTCTGATGTGGTAAAACTACACATTTGGATGACTTATCTTCCTACTTTGGCTGATCAAACCTATTTTGTTTATCAGTACATTGATCGACAAAATATTCAACCAACACTTATCATAAGAATGAGAAAAATAGAGGAAAACATGCTAACATAGATTGTTGTGCAAATTTCATCTATCAAAAGAGGCAAAAGCTAAAGCGAAGAACAAAGGTCAAAAATTAATAACCATATTTTTAGCAAAGGAATGAAAAGATGGCAATTTTATAAGGCTATGTCTTATCCATGGTCTTACACTACAAATCATAAAACAAAAACCCATGAGAGTGTCAAAAAACATTGGAAAAATAAATGGGATAAGAAAATTATGGTAATTATGAAGAAGGCCAAGTCCTATCCATGGTCTTACACGGTAACTCACAAAAGAGAAACCCAAGCGGTGCCAAAAAGAGTGTAAAAAGTATGGAAACAAAGAGGATAAAATTACATCATGAGAAATATTGGGTCCTACCCATATTTTTACAATGCAACTCGTGAGAAAAAGGAAAACTAAAAGACCAAAAGGAAGGGCTAAGGTTTATGAAAAGAGAGAGATGTTGCAGAGGGTGAGACCCATGTAAGTAACCTATAAAAAGTGTTTGATAGATAACATATATAAATCATGAAAATAAGGTAAGGATTTAATAAAAATACTTCTTAAAGAATTATGCGTTGGTGGGCTCTTTGAAAACATGGCCTTCATCAGTTTGAAGGCGATAGGCACTTGGACCAAGAATATCTTTCACTAAATAGGGACCCCACCATTTTTGGGCATACTTACCTTCTTTGTCATGATGTAGTCTAATTTAAGTACAAGATCACCAACATTAAATATGTGAACTTTAACATGTTTATTATGTTGTTTGGCAATACAAGCCTTGTATTGTTGATTATGTTACAAAGTAAAAAGACACTATTCATCAAGGAAATCAAGGGCATGAAGGTGAGATTCACATAATTATTCATTGGGTATGATACCATGAAGATATATATGGAGAGAGGGAAGCTCAAATTTTAATGGAAGGATTGACTCAAAACCATAGACTAGACAAAATGGTGTTGCCCCAGTGGTAGTACGTATGTTAGTCTGATAGGCCCAAAGAATAGGATAGAGATGAAGATGTCAATCTATGTGGGTTTCACAAATTGTCTTTTGGAGAATTTTATTAAGATTTTTTTTGGTGGCCTCATCTTGGCCATTACATTTCGAATGATAGGGTATGGAAAATTTGTGATTGGTTTTGAATTTAGTATAGAGTTATTTGACATCCTTGTTTTTGAAATTACCACCATTATCTAAAATGATAGTATGAGGGACACCAAAGTAATAAATTATTAAGGTGTGGAGCTAAAAGCTTCACCAAATGAGCAAGTTGTAGGTTACAGGAATTACACAATCACCGGCATCGGTCAGGAGCGATCGATGTCAGTCAGGAGCCAACTAGGAGATGCCGACATCGGTCATAATCGGCCGACGTTGGTCACAAGTAGACAGGCAGGGACCAATGTCAGTCACCTGTGTGTCCAAAATCTATTTTCGTGGACAAAACAGAATGTTTGCATGATAGGATTAAGTGTTAGTCTTAAGTCTGCATCTCTATCTTTAGTAAGACTATTTTGAGCCCTTGATTAGGAGGTGCATCTAATGGTTGTGATTGTATGCTCATGATCCCTAAAGTTATATAATAGGGATAGATCTTCATAGCTTATTGTAATAGTAGTGGAACAGTACAAGAATTGTATATGTGTATCAATCTAGGTTGTTGGAGTTGATTGTAATTGAGAGAGAGAGCTCTTGAAGGAAAGAGATCTGGAAAGAGATCTGTACATCTGAGAGAGGTGTGGAAGAAAAGAAGTTTCTTCAATAGTATTCCTTCTGTAAAGAGTTCAATACAAGTTTTCAGGGTGGTTTCTTGTATCTCTTATTGTTTGTTGTTTTCTGATTCTAGTTACTTATCATTCTAGTTCAATTTTGTGTTTTATTGCTTTCACATAGTAATCAAGTTTGTTGGTTGATCCCCAACAAGTGGTATCAAAGCTCAGGTTGACTAACAGGTGTTTTAGATCTGGTTAGTGTGTATTGATTACAAGTTACTCACAGGGATTTTTGTTTGAGTGGGAGAAGCAATGGCAGAAGAAAGTAAATTGAGAATGGAGAAGTTAATGGCAAGAATTACCAATTATGGAGAATGCAGATAAAGGATTATCTGTATCAAAAAATATATACTTATCATTAGGTAGAGTTTCAAGGAAGCCCACAGACATGGAAGATGAAGAATGGGAAGTTCTTGATAGAAAGGCTCTTGGATCTATAAGATTGAGTCTGGCATCTACTGTGATATCTAATTTATCACAGGCAAAGTCAATGGTAGAGTTAATGACTACTTAAGCAAATTTATATGAAAAACCCTCGACTTCAAGTAAGGTATATCTTATGAAGCAGTTATTTAATTTTCAAATGCAGGAAGGTGGATCTGTATCTAATCATCGAAATGATTTCCATGGAATTGTAAATCAATTAAATTCAGTCAAAATAGTGTTTGATGATGAAATTAAATCTCTATTAATCTTATGCTCTTTACCTGAGATCTGGCATAGCTTGGTAATGGTAGTTAGTAATACTGCATCTACTTCAAATATTTTAAAAGTAGATGATGTTGTTAGTGTAATCTTGAATGAAGAAATTTGCAGGAAAAGCATAGAGGAAACATCAGGGAATGCTTTAAGTTTTGAGAGCAGGGGAAGGAAAAAAGAGAAGAGCAAGAAAGAGAGATCAAGGTCTAAGTCAAAGATGAGAGGTAGATCCAAATCCAGAAATGGCAGGAAGCCACAATGCTAGAATTGTGGAAAGATAGGGCACATAAGCAAAGATTGCTGGTCAAAACCTAAAGAGGACAATCAACATGAAGGTAAAGAAGAAGCAAAAGTTACAGGTATTGCACAAGATGCTCTTATATTCTCTTTGCATAATAATATAGAATCTTAGGTTTTAGATTTTGGTGCCTCTTTTCATGCTACCCCAAATAGAGAATATTTTAGTGACTATGTCTATGGAGATTTTGGAATAGTTTATTTAGGGGATGATGAGCCTTGTAAAATTGTTGGCAAAGGAAAAGTGCAGCTAAAAATGCAGAATGGCAACACATGGGTGTTGAGAGATGTCATGCATGTTCCCAGCCTAAAGAGGAATCTAATTTTTGTAGGAAAGTTAGGGGATGAGGGTTGTACAGTAACTCTCACAGCTGAATCTTGGAAGGTGACCAAGGGTGCACTTGTATTGGCCATAGGTAAGAGAGTAGGTACTCTCTATTTATGTAATTGTATTACTGATAATTATTCTTCTGTATTATTTACTTTAGATGTGGATGCAAAGTTGTGGCACTCTAGGCTCAGCCACATGAGTGAGAAGGGAATGTCTATTTTTAAGTCAAAAAGTAAGCTTTCAGATTTGAAAAGCATAGATCTAGATTTTTGTGAGCACTATATTTCTGGAAAATAAAAGAGGGTGAGTTTTCTCAAGACTGGGTCAACAAATAAGAAGCACAAATTGGAGCTTGTTCACACAGACGTGTGGGGACTAGCTCAGGTTGCTTCTATTGGAGGATCACAGTACTATGTCTCTTTCATAGATGATGCTACAAGAAAGGTATGGGTCTATTGTATAAAGAAGAAATCTAATATTTTTGACACTTTTAAGATTTGGAAAGCTATGGTTGAGAATGAAATAAGAAGGAGATTGAAGTGCCTGAGATTTGACAATGGTGGTGAGTTCTGCAACCACAAGTTCAACTAGTATTGTTATATGCATGGAATACGCAGGCAAAGGATGGTTCCAAGGACACCTCAGCAAAATGGAGTTGCTGAAAGGATGAACAAAATAGTAATGGAGCATGCACAGTGTATGAGGTTACATGTTGGTTTGCCCTAAGAGTTTTGGGCAGACGCTGTGGATACTGCAGTTTACCTGATTAACAGAGGACCCTCTACAGCTCTGGATGGTGGAATTTTAGAAGAGGCATGGACAGGTAAAAAGGTAGATCTCTCATTTCTCAGATTTTTTGGTTGTGAAGCTTTTGTGTACATTGATAAGGAAAATAGAAAGAAGCTGGATGCTAAGTCTATGAGGTGCACATTTATTGGTTATGGCTCTGATAATTTTGAATTCCAGTTTTGGAATCTAGGAACTAAAAAAATAATTAGAAGCCGTGATGTTGTTTTCAATGAAAAAGTGATGTATAGTGATCAGCTCAAGAAGCTGAATCAATCTGGGCAGAGCAATGGAGAATTGGATGAGGTGATGGTCCAAAATGAGCTCGCGAGAAAGAATAATCACAAATAGGAAAACACAGAGACTGACATCGGTCAGGAAGGAACTGACGTCAGCAATACAGGAACTAATGTCGGTTAGATAGTGATCGATGTCAGTCAGGCAGAAATTGATGTCGATCATATGAAACTGACGTCGGCTAGTAAAAAGCTTAGAAGCGACCAAGGTCAGTCACTGTCAAAGAATTTTGGCGGATAGTGTGTTGTGAATGAGTCTCAGACGCCCATCAGGAGGTCAGAAAGGGTAAGTAAACCTCCAATTTGATATTCCCCTTCATTATTCTATTTATTACTTACTGATGGTGGAGAACCAGAGAGTTTTAATGAAGCAATATAGGTGGAATCCAAGAATCAGTGGGAGCTAGGCATGAATGAGGAAATTGATTCCTTGAAAGAGAACCAAACATGGGATTTCGTTGAGTTGCCAGCAGGAAAGAAGACACTGAAGAACAGATGGATCTACAGATTGAAGGAAGGTGAGAATGGACAGATGAGATATAAGGCCAGGTTGGTAGTGAAAGGATTTGCATAGAAACCAGGTATTGATTTTGGTGAGATTTTTTCTCCTGTTGTTAAAATGACTTCTATACGGACTATACTGTCTTTAGTTGCTATTGAGGATTTGCATCTTGAGCAGCTTGATGTTAAGATAGTGTTTCTTCATGGAGATTTGGATGAAAAAATATATATGGATCAGCTGAAAGGATTTGAGGTCAAAGGTAAGGAGAAGCTTGTGTGCAGATTGAAGAAAAGCTTGTATGGTCTCAAGCAAGCTCCTAGACAATGGTATTTGAGATTTGACAGGTTTATGACTAAGCATGGCTACAGTAGATGTCAATCTGACCATTGTGTGTATTTTAAGAGATTGGATAATGGTAGATATATTATTTTGTTGCTGTATGTAGATGATATGCTTGTTGCAGGTTCACACATGTAGGATATCTCTGAGCTTAAGGTGAAATTAGCTCACACATTTTCCATGAAGTATTTGGGAGCAGCAAAGAAAATCATTGGCATGAGCATTAAGAGAGACAAGAAAAATCATAGGTTGATTTTGTCTCAAGAAGATTATGTGAACAAGGTGTTGAAATGGTTCAATATGTAGGATGTAAAACTGGTAAGCACACCTTTGGCTGGACATTTTAAGTTGAGTAAAGAGCAGTGTCCTAATTCACATGATGAGGTAGAGTGCATGAGTAGAGTTCTATATGCTTCCACAGTTGGGAGCTTAATGTATGCAATGGTATGTACTAGATTGGATATTGCCCAAGCAGTGGGAGTTGTCAGTAAGTATATGGCCAATCCAAGGAAGGAGCACTGGAAAGCAGTTCAGTGGATTCTCAGATATCTGAGAGGGACCAGTAGTAGGAATTTATGCTTTGGTGGGTCAAACACTTCTCTACATGGTTATGCAGATTCGGATATGGCAGGTGACTTAGATGGCAGGAGAAGCACCATAGGATATGTTTTCACTGTTGGTGGAATGGCGGTTAGCTAGATATCAAAGTTGTAGAAGGTTGTTGCCTTGTCAACTACAGAAGTAGAATACATTGTAGTCACAGAGGCTAGCAAAGAGATGATATGGATGACATGGTTCATGGAAGAGCTAGGAAAGGAGCAAGAGAGTTCCAGATTATACAGTGATAGTCAGAGTGCAATTCATTTGGCTAAGAATTCAGCCTTTCATTCAAGAACCAAGCATATAAAGCTAAGGTACCACTTCATTAGACAGGTATTGGAAGATGGTGAGTTAAAGCTGGAAAAGATCCATATAGATAAGAACCCTGCTGATATGTTAACCAAGCTAATAACAAAGGAGAAGTTGAATCTTCATTCAACTTTTGTTGGTCTTCATGATTGAGTTTGAAGATGGAGAAGCTAGAAGATGTTGATGTACAGGTACTGGTGCAGTTGTTTATCTCCAAGTGGGAGATAATGATATGGTTAAGGATGGATTTAGAGATGGTGGTATCAGTGATATTAATAAGGGGCATAGATTTGACCCACTTAGTAAAATATTTTTTGGTTGTAATTGAAAAGACATGTCCATCTTATGATCGAGTTAATTTACCTATGAGATCTAATCCCCACATGGATAATAGCCAGGGAGATTCAATGGTTTTAATCTTGAATAGATGTGAATGAATTAGATCATCATGAGTTGGCAAGGAGTAAACTTTTTATAAAATTTGATAGCATCCTTTTCAATAGTGGGCCAAAAGTATCCCACATGTAGGCATTTATGGGTTGTAGCATGTCCGTTATAGAGGACACCATAAATGCCCCCATGTGCTTGTTCAAAAAGAGGAGTAACCTCATCTTAAATAACATAAATGAGTAAGGTACCCTCATCATTATAATAATAAAGGATTTTATATTGAAAGACATACTTAAAATCTTGTTTGTGAATGTGAGTCTTTTCTCGAGAGTCTAAGTTAAGAGGATAAGTTTGGTGTTCCATAAATTGGATGATGTCTTTGTAGCATGAGATTTTTTTAATGGTGATAGCCTCAATCTGGTGGATAAATGAATCATGTGGTTGAAAATAAGATGGAGATTTTTTATTTAGATAAGAAAAGTGAGATTGATAAGAACTTGGTGCGAATGAAAAAGAGATGATAAAAAGTAAGGGAATCAGTAATAGAATTTTGGTCTTGAGGGATAGGCTCGATGGTGAAAGAAGTAAAATTTTTAGTGAGAGTGGTTGAAATTTGATGTTAAGAAATTACATTCTTACTTTTGAATTGGTAATCACCATTGACTTGGTGGTAAATGAGCTGAAAATCACCTAAGGCATGCAGGTATTGGATATCTAAAGCAAAAGAAGCTATCATGCCTAATATTGGAGTTGTGTATTCTTCCATATTATTGGTTATGTCAAATGTTAAGTAAAAATCTAAAGGGATGATTTTACCAAGAGGAATTTTAAGAATATAACCTACCCCAGCTCCATGAAGGCATTTATCACCATCAAAGTGAAGGGTCTAAGTATCCTCATGTAAGTCAACATTAATTTCAAGATGTTCTTCAATAACTACTTTTGGTTTAATAGTAATAGGAAGGATAATAATTTCATCAATATTACTTGCTTCAAGATTAGAAGTGATGTTATGGAAGTAATATTTAAAAGAGATAGCTTTATTGAGACCCTCAATATAAATAATATTGTCATCAAGAAGACTATCTTAAAGGTGATTGGTAGCTACCATAGGAGCTATGGCAAGTTGATTAGTTATGATTTTTCCTTTGATAGATTTTTGAGTAATGATTTGAAGATCATTTTCCATAAGGAGAACCATCCACTTACCAATTTTATCTCCAAGAAGAAAGGCTTTGGACAAGAAGTGATGAAGGGGGTCAAAATGAATGATGACATAAGTGGTCTGATAAAGCATGTAATGCCAAAGCTTTTTAGCTGCAAAACATATGGCAAGGCAATCATGTTCAACTTTTGTGTAACATTTCTCATAATCAATGAGGCCTCCCCTGATATAGTAGATGGCATACTCTCTTCCAATGTCATCTTTTTGGAAAAGGATTACCCCAAATAATATGGGTGTGGAAGAAGTATATAGGATCAAAGGTCAATCATTAGAGGGAAAACAAAGAATATGTGGGTGAAGCAATGATTATTTCATGTTATCAAATGATTTTTGATGAGGATCCATCCATTCTAAATCATTACCTTTCTTCAAAAGAGAATGAGGAGTGGATATGGTAGGCCATTTTGGAGATGAATCATCTAATTACCCAAAGTTTACCAAGATAAGTGTGAATGTTTAGAATGGAATGAAGAATGGACATGTTGATGATAGCGCTAATTTTAGTAGGGTCAACATCGATGCCATTAAGAGAGACTAAGAATCTTAATAGTTTTCCAAATGTGATACCAAAGACACATTTGTAAGGATTCAGTCTAACTCTGTATTTGAGAAGATAGTCGAAAATGATGGAAATATTGGAAAGATGATTCTTTTAGATTTTAGAATTATCAATGAGGTCATCCACTTAGGTTTCTACAATTTTATGGATAAGATCATAAAAAATATGAGTCATTGCTTGTTGATAAATAGCTCTAGCATTTTTTAGGCCAAAGGGAATTTTAACATAGCAATAGGTTCCCTATTTCATGGTGAAATTGGTCTTATGTTTGTCCTCAAGATCAATGTGAATTTTATTGTAACCTTAGAAGCCATCCATAAGGGATAACATTTCATAACCAGTTATGGAATTGATAATAGCATATATTGAAGATAAAGGGAAATTGTCCTTGGGACAAGCAAGATTAAGATTATAAAAATCAATCTAGATGCAAATGACCATAGTGACCTTTTTTTGAGTGTTAAATATGTTAGAAATGCATTAAAATTAGTTCATGAGTTTTCTAAATTTAGCATCAAGAAAATTGATAATTTCTTTGTGACATAAAGTGGAAACCTCGAGTGGAAATTTTTGTTGCTTTTGACACACAGGTTTAGCATCAAGATAAGTGATGATGTTGTGCACCATAATTCTAGGGTTAATTCCAAGCATGTCCTTGTTATATTAGGTGAATATCTCATGATATCTATTACAAAATAAAATAAATAAATCATATTCAGTAGGTGAGAGTTCATAAGAAATTGTAATTGGTCGAGGGCATGATGGAGTGTCATATTCAATGTGAGTAGTTTCTTCAATAAGAATATCATTTCTATCTTATAAGTGGTATGGTGTATTAGGTAAAGATGAAATCAAATTATCTATAGGATTGATGCTAGCAATGAAGTTGTTAAAACAAGGAGCTTTGGTTTTGGAATTCCCAAGTTTATGATGTTGTTGAGCAAGTTGAGATTCTTGGGCATGAAGTATTTTAAGAATAACTTCATCACTAGGCAAAGTGGGAAGAGGACCAAATTCTCAAAATCTACTTCGAGATCAAAAATTTGATTACCATGGTGATCATATTCAGAATGTATTTTACAAACATTGGTGGCCTTGTCATCTAGTGTAATCTCAAGATGAAGAGAAGTAGATGCATCAAATGGGATTGGTGTGTTGTTATATTCTTTGATGGGGGAAGGATCAAATGTAGTGATGGGATCTATAGGTGGTAGATAAGATACATTAATATCCATAGGTTCGGAAGGTATGATTTATTTTACCACCCATAAAACATCAAGAAGTGGAGAATTAGCAAGAGGCACATAACCTTCAAGATCTAATTCATAATCCATGGAAATGGCATGGACATCCTGGTTAAAATCATGTATTTGAGCTAAGGTCTTTTGATAATGTTGAACATCCAAGTCTCTAGATTGAGCTTTGGCCAGTATGTAATTATCATCATAGGTTGGAAAAATTATACATGCTTGATATTCAGGGAGAGTGTTAGAAGGTGAAATCCTAATATTACTAAATTTATGTAGAGACATGATGAGAGGATCTTTAAATAATTTGGTCACTCCATAATCATTTCAAGTGAATGCATCTTCTAGTAAATAAGGCTCCTGAGCATTTCATGGAGGGGGAAATAAATTATCTCATCAATGAGAGGAATAGTATAGTCTTGAGGTAATAAAGAAAGAGGAAGCCACTTTGATATATAGGGAGTTAGCCTAGTAATATTGCATGTATGTTGTAAATCATTAGGTTTGTCATCATCCAAATCAAAAAGAGTGACTTTTAAATTAGGATTAATGTTGATGAACTTAGGTAAAAGAGCACTATTGATTTTAGGAATGGTTGGGATGCGATATTGATATTTTGGATTAGGAAGTTGAATACTCCAAGGGTTGGGATCTGCCTCATGTTTATATCATTTGCCTTTATGTAAGAATTCAATGGATTGGCTACCATAAGAAGTAATATCCCTCATTCAATGAGTCCATGGATGACCAAGGAGTATGTTATAAGATAAAATAAAATCAAGGACCATACATTTAGTTTGAATGATCCTAGGTTAGATTGTTAGGGGAATCCAAATACAACCAAGTGGATTTTGATTAGTTTTATCAAATCCATGACAAGTAAGGTGGGTTTACTTGAGATGATTCTTATTATAACCAAGTTGTTGGCTGAGCCATAAAGATGTCAAATTAATACCAGAGCCTTCGTCAACTAAGACTTTATGAATAAGGATAGTATTAATGGCTATTTTAATGAATAGTGGTGGATCATCGACATGAAAAAGGATTTCATCATTAATCATGTCTTCTTCAAGAAATTCAATAGATAGTTTGGAAGAAGGACAAATAGTTTCAATGGTATGCATGTTGGTAGGCTGAGGTTTAGTAAAAGGTGGTTCTTCATCTATAGGAGATGGATCTTCAATTTCTTGTAATTGTTGCATAAGAAAATTGCTATGATAAGGGGAAGTATGAACTAATTCCATAAGTGGAATCATGTAAGGCATGGATTTAAGTTCTTTGAGAAAGTTCCAATGAGACTTAGAATAATAACTAGTATGAGTTTTAAAGGGTAAGGTAGATTTTTAAGGGATGGAAGTTGTTGGGGGTTCAAAAGGAGGAAATGGTTCCTCATGGTCTTTCAAAGCTAAATTAGTGTTTTCAGTATCTTTGAGAATTTTTTATTCTAAAGATGGTTTCTTAGGTTTGTAATAGGATCTTTGTGAGCTGGTTTGTGATGATAATTAACCTTAGTGGTGTTAACATATTGAGAATTATTGTAATATTGGCCATAATCAGCATCAATAACACAAACATCCTTGGTATTTCATTGATTATTAGCATTGAAAAAATATTTTTGGTTATTAGAAGAATAATCTTTAGAAACCTATCATTTTTGAGAAGCAGTATTGTACTCTTGATGATGAAGGTGGATCATGGCTTCATGATTAAAGGAATCACCAAGAATGTAGGAGACAAAAAATTTAGTGAGTCCTCTACAAGATTCATGGGAATGACCAATATCATCATGGAACCAACAAAATTTATTAGGGTCATACCACTTAGAAGGATTATAGGGATAAGTAAAATGTTTAGAGGCTGATAAGAATTGTTTCATTTATTGCACCATGAGTGATGCATGAGAAGATGAAGGAATTTCAGATTTGGTAACTCTTGGTTTGGTTTTAGGTAGATTGATAGAGATATCATTAGTAGAAGTTTTAAAACATCCTTTGACGAATTTAGGATTAGGTTAGAATTGCATCATGAGAATGTCTTAACGTTTAGCTTGGTCAAGAGCTTCATTAAGTGTTTGGGGAGTAAAATTTCAAACCTTATATTGAAGATAAGGATTTAAATCAATGATAAAGAGTTTAAACAAATTATCATCATTCATGTTATGGTTGGCTTTATGGGCTAGATATTTTCATCATTTAATAAAATATTGAGCTGATTTGGTAGGGAATTGCTTAGCATGGATGAAATGACTAAGGTAATTTTTGGGAAGATCATTATGTTGAAACTCTTTAACTAAAAAATTGAATAAATCCTCAAGTTGCCAAATTGAGTGTTTGGGAAATTGGTTGTACCATTCCATTACATCATCAGTTAAATTTTTAACTAGAAGTTTAGTTATGTCAAAAGTATTAGTTTGGATCCACTTTTTTCTTAAAATTGACAAAGGTTTTTAAGAAAGGATGCAAGGTATTTAGTCCCATTATACTTTATAGTTGGAGATGTGTTACCAATATCAATAGACACAATGAAGGGATATAAAATTAAAATTTGGATAGATTGAATCATTTTGTTATTCATAATAGGTTGAGGAATAACATTTCATGTGGCATCTTTAAGAAATGGAGGAATGAAATTGGGATTGGCTTGAGGATGGATAGTCAGAGGTTGATTAGCCATATTAATCAAATGACATTGTAGTTGCATCATTTGAGAGGTGTTAAAAGTTTTCATTATGTTCATTTGTTGTATGACTTGTACAACAAGTTGAGTCATATCAATTGGTCAGTTGGTGTTTGTAGGAGTGCTCCCCAAATTGGTATTAGGGGGGTTATTGGAAGATGGATTATTAGTGGGATTATTGGATAGACTTGTGTCAATTTATCCCACATTATGTTGAATGGTTTGAAGATGAGAATTGTCTTGATAGCTATAAAAAGGATTAGATTAGCCTACTTCATCTTGAGGTGTGATTTGCACAATGTTATAAGCCATAGATGAAGGAGGGGAAGAGGTGCTCCAAGAGTGAGGGTTCTCTTGGGAGGAATAGAAAGGGAGAAATGAATATCCCATTTAGTATCTAAATGGATTCAGGTTGTCCAAGAAGATTCTCATAGGGGACTTCATGATGACTTGAGAGAAATAAACAAAATGGTAAGGATGAAAAATAGAGAACTAAGTCAGATAGACAAGGTAGGTAGTAAAAGTACAGAGTCGATTGGGTTGACCTAGTACTAAAAACTAGGGGAAAAAAAGTCTGATAAGAGTAAAGAGTTGAGTAGGTTGACCTAGTATTGTTATCTAATTGGAAAAAAGAGATACAAGGTTGATTGGGTTGACTGGGTTGACTTAGTATTGCAAGTAGGGGGAAAAATAGTCTATAAAAGACTGTGTCAAATAGAATGATAGTGTACTAAAAACCAAGAAATATATTGAAATGTACTTGAAAACAAGAAATGGAAGGAAACACACAATCAATTAGATCAATGAGGATGATCTAATTGAGGCACACAGCACAAAACATTACACTAATGCTAGCCAATACAAGCTTTTGCAATACAACATACAATGATCAAAGAACAAGCAGTTAATTTGGAAAGTAAATACTAAGTAGTCATCATAAATGTTATTATATTAAAGTGTTATTTTTAATGTGATATTGAATTTTGATAAAATTAGGGAACTAAAAAGTAATATATGGATTGTTTCAGGATGTTTAGATTGAAAGGGATCTATGTTGGTAATGATACTAGTTTGGTATTATGGCCTACCCCCCCCCCCATTTCATAATCCTATAGTGATAAGGGTGTTGGGTTTTTTTCCAATATATACCATTAACCACACATTTATACTTGTCTAGAAAACCAAGTTAGCTTCGCTCTTAGTGATGAAATCTAAGTAGGTAGGCCTCAGGTAGATAATTGTTTAAATGTATTTTGAAATTATGTGATTTGGTAGTGTGTGAAAGAAAGAGAAAAATAGTGAAACTAAATGGTATATTGAAAAACCACCTAATTATATGATGTGATCTAATCTAAGCTTACAAATAGCTAAAAGTGAAAGTGTGAAGTAGTTACTAGCATATAGTTGTTAATTTCAATGTGAAACATAGTACAGTGTTAGTTTAGATGATAGTGTATGCAAACATTATAGTATAAAGTTGAAAGTGTTGCTAATATACTATTGAAGCAAGGGTCTTTAAGACCTATTTCAAAAGGGTTGACCTAGTCTTTTAGACAAAAGACAAAATACAAAACTAGGTCGACTAGGTTGACCTAGTTTGTTGTATGAAGGTAATTTTAAAGACTACAACTTGTGAAAAGTAAAACTAGAATGGATAACTAAAATAGAAGAGAAAGAGAGAAAGGAACCTTGGTGGATTGGAAGATGTAGAGGAATGTGATATTGTTTTTGAAGTGCCTTGAATGTTACTTGCAAACTTTGTCAATTGTGTCAACTGGGTTGACCTAGTTTTTCATTTCCTTATTTGTTAAAACATATGAAGATGACTATAATAGCTTGGTGGACCTAGTATGTTTTTTAGAATCTGATAAGAATAATATATTAGCCTAGTTAACTTACAATATTTTCTATAATTTTGTAAGGTGACTGTGTTGACCTATTCAACCCACTAACCTGTATCTGATGAAGACCTACATAAATAGAATAGAGTCATTTTTTATCTGATTGTGTGTTAAACTATGCACATAAATTATAAATTATATTGGCCCTATCGATCTAGTATCTAAAATATATAAAAATAATAAATAAAATGATAGAAAATGAAAACATTTTAAAAAACCTATAAGGGTTAGATTCACATCAGGTTCACCAGAATGTATGCAATCAAAAATGCATCAAGTCTATAAATCAATCCTAACTCAAAGAAGATAGATTCTACTTACACTTTCGATTGGGTATACATTATATAATTAGGAACATAACCAATATGTGAATCCTCTATACCCAATTAGGGGATCTCTTATCACAATAATAATACTAGGGAGGGTTCCAAAGCCTTCAGTCAAGCACAATCATGCAATAACCCTAACTAAGCCCTATGATTTCAAATTCACTATATTAATAACAAGTAAATCAAAAGTAATATAATATATTTCTCACCAAAAATTATGGATAATATGGGGTTTAGTAAACAAAATAAATCAAACATGCATAAGAGAATCTCAATTAAGGTATGTATGAGTAACACCCTAATGCATGGAGAAGAAGAGTAATATTATTCAAAATCCATTACTTGTGCTACTTATATCTACTAAAAAGAGGAGAAAAGTTAAATAATACTTACCTAAAAGATTAACCCATCGATACTCAATCTCTCCCTTGGAAAGAGGGCCTTTACAAGAGGTTGTTGTGGTTTGTAAGGATCACTAAGAAAGGCCAAATTATCCAAGACTTCTCCACAAGACTAGATTCTCCTAGTAGAAACCCTAAGCTAAGACTCCTCAAGTAGAATGGTGGAAGAGTAGTTTGTAAATAAGTGCAAATGAATAATAAATCTTGATGTCTCTCAAATAATGATGAAATGGATGTGTTTATATAGGTATATCTAACCCTAAACCTTTTTCAAAGTTTTGATCAATAAGGTCGACCTAGTACTGATATTGACAAAAAATCATTAGGTCACCACCTAGGTCAGCCAAGAGCTGACCTAAACCCTAAATTAATTTCAAAAATAATATTAAAAGGTCAACCCAATCAACCTAGTATTGTAAACTATCAAAAGGGGTGTTAGGTTAGGAAAAGGGGTACAAAAGATGGTAAAATATTGGAGGAGTGTGTAAAATAAGAGTAATAGCTTAGGGAATGGTTTTAATATTTGTTTGGATTGGTAATAAGTGTAAATAATGGAAAACAATCCCATGAAGCTCTAATGGTCTTCCAACCCCTTTCTTGGTGCACCCCTCAGGGTGTGTACTTGGAGAGATTGAGACTCGATGTGTTCTTACAAGATAGAAAGTATCAATATTTGATAAATGTTTAAAATATTATGTGTATACACATACCACCATTTGTTTCCTTGAGGTGACATAAATAATTAATTTGAATGTTGGCTTTTGATCATCGAATGATGATTTCTTAAGTTCTCTTTTCATTAGCAAAGATTTGAGAGTTTATTTCATGCCAAAACTATATGATGGAGCTAAGAATAAATTAAATGTGTTGTTAAGGATAAAATAATTCAAATAAAGCATGATAAGCACTCAAAGAAGGCATGATAGTTTGTCTAAGTATGGGAAATGTTTCCTGAAGCATGAGAAAAGTTTCCTAAAGAGTGAGATTACATTGAAAATTTGCATCTTTAATTTTGTGTTTATTTACAGATTGATAAATTACCTTCTCTGGTATGTCTAAGTGAAGAAGGCACTAAAATTAGTATTTTTTCATGTGCAAGAGAATTAAAAAACATTGTCCTGAAGCTTAAGGGATGGAAATATTATGCTAAAACATTTCATAGAAATGGAAATTTCTTGAAGAGTTTAAAATCTTGTCTAGAGTGCTCAAATCATTTTCTATTTGATTATAGAGCTGAAAAATCATATTATATATTTAAAAGTGCCAAAAATTTGTTGAAGTGAAAAAAATTTATCCCTTAAGCATGAGAATCCAAAAAATTAATGCATTGTTTCCCATTGTTATCCAAAAGCACTTCACGTTGTGAAAAGTTTAGAACAGCCTAAGCATTTTTAGGTATGTAAAAGCCTTTCTTTTTATTTAATATTTTTTAAATATGGACAGTTGTGGAAAAGGTTATATAAAAGTTTTCAAACATATATTTCAAAAATCCATTTAAAGGAGTTTTTATTGGCTTCATGTTAAGGTACTATCATTTTGTATGTCTCAAGTTTAAAAGTAATCATATTCATGTTTTTGGCATTCCTTTAACATATGGTTTGTTATTCTAAAAAATGACCACTTAGAGCCATGAGTCCTTGCATATGAGTTGGTACACATGGAATCATCAAAATTATTATCTCTAACCCATTGGTCATGATTTCAAATCAAAATGGAGTTTTTAGGAATTTGACACATCAATTTTTTAATAAATCCAAAAAAGGTAGGAAACTAAACTCTACTAGGACTCTGTAATTACCTAAAAATGACACGTGAGTGTTAAGAGTTCTAATTGAGACCACCCATACCTATATTATGGCCTATTTTCACACTTTTCCAACCTTTGTGCAAGCCACAAGCATCCCTAAACATCCCTAAAGTAGTCCCAAACCCTCATCTTGACATCCTAGCCCTTAGTGCCTCAGGTTCTGCCACCTGGACACTAACACCATAATAGGGATAGTAGCGCCACATGGTGCTAGTGTCCCAATTTTGGTAGTATTATCCTTTCCCTCCTTTTTATACCAATAGATATCTTTTCAAATCTAAGACCACCTAGTGTCGGACTAGACCTCTTTTAAGACCCACACAAACACTTGAATAATATATATATATATATATATATATATATAATTTTGGTATTATTATCCTTTCCCTCCTTTTTATACCAATAGGTATATTTTCAAATCTAAGACCACCTAGTATCGGACTAAACCTCTTTTAAGACCCACACAAACACTAGAATAATACATATATATACACATGACTTCTATCCATCAAACCACTAAATGGAAATCAAATATAAATTATATATACAATCTCAGAATAAGTTATTTACGATCAAGGTTATCAATCCATATTTTGTCCTACTTTTACATACAACCATCTACAACATTCCTAGCTCAGATTATTTAGATTTCCAATCTCAGGCACGTTCCAAGAACTTAAGTTAATATGCATACTAGCTTCACTTGCACTTTTACCAGCACTTAAATGAGGATAACTACATCAAACTTGATCCCTCTTTAAATTATTGGTATATAGGCCACTCTCATCATAGTGGGGTGTTAAGGATCTCCAACCAACCCCACTAATATCACATTTTAACACTTGTGTCAACTAGATGCCCTAGAAACATGGAGGATTAGGTTTTTGACTTAAAATTAGTCAAAATAGGTCATATATAGAGATATATAACTTGTGAGCATATAAATATGTTTGACAGACCCAAACATAGGTGCACCTAGAAGCTCTATATAGTTTTGCACATATGACATTACATCTAAAATAGGGAGACCAGTACAACATAGCACTATTATTCAATTAAGGCATTATTGTCTAGGAAGGGTTTTGACACTAGGATCTTATTTTTGACACTCAGAATAGCCTCTATCTCAGTTTGCAACCTCCAAATCTCCAATTTTAGTCATTTTCTAGCTAAGTACTTGTTTACATTACTTATTGCTATTTTTAGAAAGGTCAAATTAAGTCAATTTTGTTAAAAATTAGTGGTTCTATTTATTTCATAGTTATACCTTAATTTACTATACTCATCCCCCTTAACAACATAGGATTTACATATACTAAGTCCCAAAAGTTTAAAACATTTTTTGAACCTGACTTACTTTGAATACTACTCAAACCCTAACCCTAGATGTTATTATGGTTTGTATCCTTATTTTTCATATTTCATTAGGTATGTTAATATTTTTAGATTTTTTACATTCATTTTTAGTAACCCTCTTTCATTTTGTTTACTATATGTGATATAAAAAAATCTCTCTTCCCTTAAGAAGAAGTGATAGGCTTAGCAGCAATCCTATTGAGCATACTCAAATTCCTTCCATTCACAATTATACCATAGATAAAGGATCACTTACAACTCCCATCATTGATAATTCACACCCTGATTATGTGGACTTCAATGATAATGTATATGAAGATGATTAATACAATCAAGATCAATATGATATATAAGATGAGAATCAGGACACTCTCCCCCCACTTAATAATGAAAATCTTATAGTCGATAAGGATGAGATTCTACAGAGTTTCAATGATATACTTTGAGAGTAACCCCATGATCATGCATATATTTTACAATACATAATGGATATAAAGAATAAATCAAATAATGGTAAATCTTTTACTCCCCTAGATAAAAACATTATTACGCCTACTTTGGGGCCAACTCAACTTATACAATAACATGTTTTAACTTGACAACCTTCTGTGGAAGCTACACGTCCTATGAATAGTTACTCCTCTCCAAATGTACATTATACTATGCATGAGATTTATTCTCTTCATGCTAAGGTGTTACATCTTGAGAAGGGAGCTAATAGGCTATCACATGCCTTGGATTCTCATATTCTTTTACATACAACTTTGGCACATCACATAAAGGAAACTCCTTTGTCACCCAAAATCATGGTACATAAGCTTACATTGTATGATGGTAAAGGTGACTGAGAGCACCATCTATGAGCTTTCCATGTAGCATATTTTAACTTAGTGTCCAATGATTGGCTCCTCAATAAATTATTCCCACATAGTCTAAAGGACTATGCTTTATAGTGGTGTTATGATCTATTAAATCAGTCTATCATCGCATTCAATCCATTAGAAGATATGTTTTTATCATACTTATCAATTAACATCAATGATAAGATCCTGTATGCTCAAGTAGCACAACTGAAGCAAAAGTAAAATGAAAAATATTGTAGAAATATGTCTTGTGATATAAATTTATATTGGCAAAAATGACTAGCCTCATAGTAAATAGAGAACTTCAAGACATATTCAAATAGAGCCTATTACTAGCATTGCATGAAGCTATCTTATTCAAGAAGTTTCCAACCTTCATAGATTTATGCCACACAGTGAAATAAAATGGAAGTCAAACTTCTCTCTATGGGTAAACTAAAGTATACAAGTGGATTAGAATCAACTACAAAGAGCTCCAATAAACCTCCATACAAATTAAGGGCCACTAAAAATAAGAATGATCTAAAGGCCATAGTTAATGTAGCTTCAAATCTATCTTCTTGCATGGTTTTATTGTCTCTTCTATGGATAGTTTTCACCAACCTTATAGAATCATCAACACATGTTTTACAACAGTTCCTAGAATGCATTGTCATATCTCTCTCTCCCATCAAAAAGGTTGATACAACATGGGCTCTTCCAAAAAGCTATGATTCTAATGTATTCTATGAATATCATAGGGTAACATACTATATTATATACTAATGCATCACCTTGAAACATAAGATAGGATTTTATAGAGGCTAACATAATTCATGTGGGTACACCCACAAAGGCACCAAAATTTCAACAAATAGAAGCTAAGGCATTGAAAATATTCTCAGATCCATTTCTAAAGTATACATCAAATGAGGTAGGGGCACTTCTAATGTTCACTATACATATCAGACACATACAACACTAGCATCATATCACACTAATGTAGAGGATACACACCTCTTACACAATATCATTGGTGTGTATCATACTATAGTACTAGCTAGGCCACTCATCACTTTTTAAGAGTAAGAGATTATCAATGATGATTCAGATTTATGTGCACTATTTATGTGAGCTTATATTGATCATCATCATATTCAAAGTGTTATGGTTGATAATGGGTTAATTATTAACATGTGCACTATCACACTTTTACAACATTTAGGATATTTAGAGTAGGATATTTATCCTACCAACACAGATGTTCATAGTTTTTGTGGCCATATTTAGAGCTCCATTGGGGAGATCGTACTTCCACTACGGGTTGGAACAACACATGTAGCCACTAGATTCTTATTAGTACCTAGTGCAAGCACATTTTACATGTTATTGGATAGGCCATAGATACAACATCTAGGAGCAATCCCATCCACCATGCACAGATACCTCAAATATATACATGTTAATCAAGTGATCACAATTGAGGGTCTTTCATATAAGTATCCTCTACCTATCCCATAGGCAGTCACATTATAATTACCAGGGATGGTTTTGAGCATAGTTCTCATGAGTACACTCCAGAGTTTAGTTGAGCCACTAGTGTAGGTGAGTTATACTTCTAAAATGTTATCATGTACGCATACTCTCCCACTGAGACCATTATTAGAGAAACCCTTGTGATAGAGATATGTTTTACATTATAGAGGGCCTTCCTCTACTCTTTTTCTTTTGAGATCAGTATTATTGAGTTTTTAGAGTTCTTATCACATGTCACCTATGCCAACTACAACATCTTCTACTAGATGGGTCCCTAAGACCCTTACAATTCATAGGACACCACAGTCAGTTTCACAAATTCCTAGCACCACTTCATAGGTAGTGTCATCCATAAATCACTTAGTATAGAAAGTTCTAAGACCCCAATTACCTTTTCATATAGTATGCATGACCACTATTATTTTATTTGACACAGACCCCATTGATAGTGAGTCTCCCATGAGACTCATCGGTTAGTATTTATCCTCCCTTCTTGTACATACTTTCCTTATTTCTTGATCCTTGTATATAGTTTGATTTTCATGTTGATTGTACATAGTTTATATCCAAAAAACATAAAAATAATATAATATGTCAAAAACACAAACATTCAAATACTTACACAGAATATATAAATTATAGATTGTATGCATTTCCATGTTTACATCTCTTATATTTTTTAGGCACTACATATGTTAGCTATCTTAGTATAGATAGTTTTTATCATACATACATGCTTCACTTGTTCTTCTTGAATTCTTGTAGATTGTTATAGGACTCAGTTCCACTACACCAATCCAAATTTTCTAATATCTATCCATTGGGGGTATATACATAGAGACATGGGTTCTTCATTTGATACATTTGCCCATTTGGGGGCACCCTATACATAGTTTCATTTACCAGGTTACATATTTCTAAACTCTGCATTATAGATTTAGCATTGTTATGGGTTGATATTGATCATGCTACACCTACTCATATTTTTTTCTAACTACTAATACTTTAGACTTAGCTTATATACATCTTAGCTTTTATATAGATGTATACTACATGTTTATGTATACTTTCATTTCTAGCTTTCCTAGTTTAGATTTGATTGTGTCTCTAGGCATATTTTATTTGAGGGAATTTGAATATGACATTGCTCTATGCCTCTACACCACTTTTTTCCATTATATGTATGCTTTGGAATGTGATCGTGTCCTTGTATGTGATTTAATGATTGTGTATGTAGACATTTGAATATGTCCTTCTATGTGGATCTAGGCCAACTTGTTTGTTGTTTATGTATGTGGAATTTTGAACACATCTTTATATGTTTTGCTTTCTCAGATTTGGTGACATGTACCCATGTCCCTTGTATTGTGGCCCCTTGGCCTAATTTGCATGCCTCATGTGTGTTTTATGTATGCTTTCTTGTATGCATCATGGCCATGACACTTGTTTCTTGTTGTTTACACACTCCAATTTTAGATGCCATGAAATACCTCATGCATCCCACCTTCCTACTTGGGTGATGTGATGGACATTAAGCCCCATCTTCCTAGGTAGTTACTCAGTTATTACTCAAATTTATTATTCATATGCATTGGTATATTTATCTTGACAACCTTTTGAATGTTAGACTTAGCATACATCACACATTACACACTTATGCTCAGATTATCTTACATTTTAATGTTACATATGTACATTATATTGATTTATTATGCATGTAACATTTATGCTTTAGCTAACACACATTTTATAGAGCTATTTATTATAAAGACAAGTCTTTTCTTAGGTTCAACAACTCCCCTCAAAAGAGGGGGCACTCATGGGGGTTTGTCATACAGATCAGGCTATCCAAATGCACTCAGAGTACAATTTTCAGCATATAGGGTTAGAACATGGAAATCATGCTCAAGAAAACATAGTGGGAAATAGTGACATAAATATCAGTTACAATTGCATAGAAATTAGAATAGTTGGACATTAGAACCACATGATACTATTTTCCGTTAGCCTCAATTTTAGAAACTTCTAAATTAGCCATAAAAGTATAGCAAGAACAATTTAGGTTTGCACAAGTTTAATTATAGATTACCAATTTTGGCTTAGTTTAGCTAAAATTCATACTAATTGGCTTAGAATGGGGGCATCATGCATGGCATGAGCATTCTCATTTTAGTTTAGATGCTTAGATATAGATTATTATAACTTAATCCAGAATCCATATACTTAGATGTTAGATTTGGGGGTATGTACATGGCACATCATTTATATATGCTCACTTATACATGAGTTTATTAAATGGAAAGACAAACTCCATGTTATTATCTACATTAGACACATTAGACACCATGTTATATCTACTCCAATGTTATGTTTGATTTTAAATATCCATCTATAGTGGTTGGCATTCCCAAGTGGCCGAAAGCCACTTAATATTCTCAAGTGGTTATAGAGACAACATCTTCAGCTACACATCTCTAATTACATCATGCAGTTTTAATTTCAGATGCATCTACTACACATGGGCAAGAAATGATGGATTCATAGTCTACTTGAGTTATTAAACCACCTACATGATAGGGTTGGACACACCATCAGTCCAATCTAAGTTATTCACAAGTCATGATCCACCATGTAGGGGTGGGAAATGATGGATTCAAAACTGGTTTGAATTCTTGAGCCACCCACACATGGGTATTGATTAAGCCATTAGCTTAATCTAAGTTATTCACCAAATAATCACTATCTACATGCACACATAGAGGTTATCACTAGGTTTATGGATTGGTTCACGTACCCAATGAGGTGTATTCATTTCTTTCCTCTCTCTTATTTATTTACTCAAATTTATCTCTTTACTAATTTTTGTCTTTGTTTTTTATATCTCTTAAGTAAATACTAATCTATGCATGTTAAATTTTAAGGACACGTAATGGAGCATGTTTCACATACTCAGATCTAAATTCATGGGCTTCACCTCTTAAGTAAGTCTAGGTACACTTATTTATCCTTTATCTTAGTCATTTCACTATGTTTCATTTCTAGAATAAAGAGGGGGTAAATTTAATCACCTAAAATGACACTTGAGTGCTAAGAGTGATACTTGAGACCACTTATCCCTACCTTAACTTGAGACCTATCTTAGGGCCTATTTTCACCCTTATCCAACCTTTGTGTTGGCCAAAGACATCTCTAAACATCCCTAAAGTAGTCATAGCCCTCATCTTAACATCCCAACCCTTAATGCCTCAGGTTCTTCCACCTAAACACTAGCACCATAATAGGAATAGTAGCGCCACATGGTACTAGTGTCCCAATTTTGGTGTTATTATTATTTCCCTCCTTTTTCTACCAATGGATATCTTTTCAAATCTAAGACCACCTAGAGTTGGCCTAGATCTCTTTTAAGACCCACATAATCACTAGAACAATATATATACATGACTGTTAACCCTCTAACCACTAGATGGAAATTAGATACAAATTACACGTATAAACTCAAAACAAGCTATGCACAATCAAGGTTATCAGTCCCTATTCTACCTTATGCATACAACCATCTATAGCATTCCTAAGCTTAGATTACTCATATTTCCAATCTCAAACACATTCAAAGCACTCAAGTCAATATTTTTACTAGATTTACTTATAATTGCACCAGTACTTAAGTGGGGAGAACTACACCAGGCTTGATCCCTCTTTAGAGTATTGGTATGTAGGCAACCTCATCATAGTGTGGTGTTGAGGATGTTTAGCCTACCCCATTAATAACACACTTTACTACTTGTGTCAACTAGATGCCCTGGTAATATGGAGGATTAGGGTTTGCACAAAAAATGAGTCAAAACATGTCATATATAGAGATCTAGAACTTGTGCATAGAATAATAGTTTGACAAACCCAGACATATGTGTACTTATAAGCTTGAAATAGTTTTGCACAGAGGACATTACTACCAAAATAAGGACACTAGCTCCACATGGTGTTATTATCTAATTAGGGTGATATTGTCTAGGAAGGGTTATGACACCTGGATGTTGTTTTTTACACTTAGACAAGTGTCTATCTAAGTTTATAGCCTCCAAATCTCCCATTTTAGTCATTTTCCAATAAAGTATTTGTTTACATTATTTATTACTATTTTTAGAAATGTCAAAGTAAGTCAATTTTATTACTGATCAGTGGTTGTATTTATTACATATTTCTACCCTGCTTTACTATACTCAACCCCTTTAATAACATAGTATTTCCATAAATTAAGTCCTAAAAGGTTAAAATAGACTCAAATGAGTACAAACACGAAGGGGTACAATTTATCAACCTAGTATATTTTAATGCCCTTAAATCTAACATATTTGCTGAATTTGCATTATTGAGATGTATGTCTACCATGAAACTAGTGAAAAACTTCAAAATAGCATATTTTTTGCATCTGGGGGCCATAATTGGCATATAACCACTTCTTTTGTATGAAATGAAGATTACAAGTGTTCTCGCCTAAGATGTTTTAGTGTTTAATGCTTGTAAACACATGTTTTGGATTATACACTTTTTTGGAGTGTATGTTAGAAAGATGACTACATGAGGGAGAAATAAAATTGTATAATACTTTCTAGTGAAAATGGATGTACCAACTATCCATTGACTTATTTGAATAACATCCAAGTTTAAAGCCCATCAAATTAAGAAGTTATATTTTCCAAATAATTTCAATTTTAACCAACTCATAATCCAAGTTGTCATTATGCATTTTTAGCGTGAATTTTGTTGATATTTTTTCATTACATGAGCATTTTTGACTTATAATCATTTTCAATTGAGCCCAACTCAAATAGTGTTGCATGTGTTTTAGATTTGTCTTCTTAATGTTGACTATTTTGACCATAATTAAAAATAGGTCAACCCCCCTATAGTCCAAAATTTATATATGGGTCTATTAGGGTCCTATAGGGTGTGTCATAGTCCTAGATATGGGTCATTTAATATGTCATTACCTTGATTACATCCATTTTATCCCCTTATGTCATTTCTAGTCACTTAGGGTCATGTTTGGACTTTTAATGAGGTTTGTATGGTTTAACTTGGTGGTAAAGTGTTAAAAAATCTCTCTCAACATGTATGATGTCATATCCTTGTCAATAATGTCATTCCCTAACTGAAACTTGTAGGTACTACATTGAAACAAGAAGAAAAGTGGTAGTTTGGGAAGTTTTGGTAGTTGTACAGCTTCTAGAGAAGTGTGGCACATGTTTAAATATTGTGTAATGACTCTTTAAATTCCCTAAACTCATTTACACATAGTCTCAAAATTGGTCCAAAACCATTTTGCTCCTGCATCACTCTATTAGACATGCAAAATTGGTCAATAGGTTTCTTCATGATATGGCCAATAAGAGAGGTTCCAGGTCAAATTATCTTGGTGTTAGATAGTAAACTTGATTAAATTAATTTTCATCATATTATTTTAAGGATTGGTTGCCTATGCCTTATGAACCATCCTTTATAAGTTGATCGTCTCATTTTGCATGCTAATCCCCACACCCTGTAGGTTTTCTTCTTGTTTGAGTTGGTCCATACAATCCAATTGGTGAAAGTGATTATAGAGGACTTATAATTCCTTATTTCATGGTTTCCATCTTTGGTTTCATGTTTGGAGGTGATTTTATGAGCTCAAACTTCTCAAGTTATAGGTTGAGATCTCTATTACAAGTTACAGGTAGATTCATCAACTATAAATGTTTTCCTCTCTTGTAATGGTTTTCAATGAATATTAAATGATTGTTATATTATTTTAAATTCATAGCAACCACCTTTCCTTGTGAATCTTAGTCTCAAAGGAGATCATCAATGGAGTTGCAATCGAGCATGACAACATAGTCAGTTCCCTGCTTGAATTCAATTGAGTTATGGTGTATGAAGGTCCTAAGCATATCCATGGAGATATAATAAAGAGTTTTAAGAGGTTAGACACCTTCTTATAACATGAACAATCAAGTTAATCCACCCAAGTGACATATGACTGACTATGATAACTAGTTTCTCATACACACACAATCTTGTACCATTAATGGACACCTACAAGTAGTTGAGCATATTGAGATAAGATATTGGAGTTGGTTTGAGGTCCTTTAGGGTGAAAATGATCCATTTGAGAATTGGTAGAGGGTATAATAATTTAATATAATCCCATACACTATGTACATCATCCATGCTCTACCTTCACTACCATGTATACTACATGTTCACCTACAAGTGGATCTCACTGAGACCTAAGAATGTTTCATGGAGGTGTTTGAACATGTTTTGAGACCTTCATAGAGTTAAGTAGTTAAATTATGCCATAAAAATCAATAATAAGGTCATAGAGTGACAGGTAGACTTGAGGGTCATATGCATTTGGGGAGAATGCATTTTGGGGACAAGTTACCTTAAAAGCTCTAAAATAGAGCCTTGTCCACTTTTTATGCTGACATATGATGAGGTTATAGGGAGTATAGATGAATTTGATTGATAATATCTTATATCCTTCATATAGGAATAATAGCTTGAAAAATGAGATTGGGTTTTTGGTCCCATAAGTGATGTAAAAGAAGACTTCATTCTTGACATTTGTATACTGCAAAATGTCAATGTTCTCTGTAGTACTTTGAACTCTGAGTGACCTTATAGCTCTTGGAAATCAAGGAGTATATACTCATGTCAAGTGATCTTATTTAGGTGAAAATAATACCAATATCTCCAAATAAATTCATAGAGGTCCAAATACAAGGTTTTGACCTAGAATACTACCTAAAGATCCCTTTTTGGTCTAAAATGAACATCTACATTTGGACTATAGCATGACAGTGAGCTGAAACATGGTGGTCTTGATGTTGGAATAGCATGAACATGGTATGAAAAGACCCGAATGAATATAATATGGCCCATAAGACTTCAATAATGGTCTTATATAAATGATACAAGTTCTATTACAAAATATTCAACTATAGGTATGTCACTTTCTAAGCAAGGAAATACAAAACACAGTCTACTAGTCTTGCCTAATCAAGAAAAGATGAGGGAACCTTGATTTGAAAATGAAACATTAGTATTATGCATGGTTAGAACTTCCTCATAAGTTATTATTACTATTTCATGATGCTCATGGCATGGAAAAAAAGCATAGAGTGGGTTTTTAAACACACCTACAGTCCATACATGTAAACCCTCTAGTCAGTGAGTTATACATAGTTTGTCTTAGGTTTTATGAGGTTTGAAGGTGATGTTGATGTTTCCCAACCTTTAAATTAAGTAAATAAGGTCCTTAGGACCTACTCAAGCCCCTCATGCATTTAAATATCTTGAGAAAATAAGGGAATTTCCCTCTATTTTGTCTCAGACAGAGGGCACTCCTAAAGAGTGCAAAGTTGTAGGTTGGGTATAAAAAGGTTAGAGAGGTAAGTTGAGTACTGATGTAGGCCTTGCATAAGGATGTATGGAGTTGGATTAGACATGAAAAAAATTTAATGAATCCTTTCAACCTTTGGAAACTACTCAAGGGTGTTGATGAGTAGTTATGTGTAGTCAAGTCTTACATAGCATTATAGAGCATTAAAGAACATTTGTGGGTAGATATAAGGTGTGTTTGAGCCTTTAGTCTAAATTTAAGGTCATATAAAAGTCATTTCCTAACTTGATAACATAATAGGGTATGCACAATACAAAGCAAAGTTTGAGAGGCTAAGTTTGAAAACTCACTACACTATGGATGCATAGTATGGGAGCCTAATGGATAGGATAAGTTGAAGAGGGTCCAAATAAATATTTAGTGGAATTTGTTCATAGGTTGAATGTCATAATTTCATGAACAATCCTTAAGGGGTGAAACTACCTAAACCCCTTGAGAAGGACTTGATGGGAAAGACAAAGAAGAGAAGGAATCTATGAGGGATAGAATGAATTGGGATATGATTGTAAATTTAATAATAATCCACCAGGCCCCTTCCCATTAATGTGTATGCTACCCTATTTGTATAGATAGGGTACAAAACTAGTTTTTTTGATATATTTATGTGTTTTATAGGTACAAAAGGGTTTTAAAATATGAGGATCACTTTGGGAGGTAGAGTGAGACCTAATATAACCCCCCATGTACATTTATTGCTTTATAAAATTTCACAAGTATCTCTAATAACACCTTCACTTTAGCCATTCTAGAATGACAAAGTGAATGAAGAGTGATCACCTAGTGAGAAGGTGATAGCTCCAATTGGGAGGCCTTTTAAGGTCTACTTGATGAATATAATGGAATGAAGACTCTTTACAAGTGTCACATCACCCTCTATATATACTGGTTTGAGAAATTGAAGCACACCTTGGTGCCAAGTGTGAAGGATGAGTGAAAGAGGGATGATTATGATTTCAAGTAGTGAAAACACTTGGTTAGAAGAATATTAATGATTATGGACACATCCAATTAATTTTAGAGTCTATTTAAAACCCCTCCCTCATAATTCAATGATGTAATCTATCTCTAATCTACTGTGGAGCATTCAAGGAAGGCCAAATGATGAAGGCAATTTTTGAGCAAGCAATTGAAGAGTCCTAGACCAGATCTGAAGGAGTTTCATGCTTGGAGAGATATTTTTACATAAATAATTTTCATGGTATGTTCCATACTCCATTATCCTACAAAAATAACTCCTCTCAACTTGACAAGTGTTCTTGTGACTCTTGGACTTCATTCTTCTCTCTCTTCTCTCATATTCTATAAGTACTAACCATTTTGGTTCTTGTTTGATAATTACACACCATATATGGAAAATCCCTATTATTTTTATGTTATAATTTTCCTTCAAATAATACAATAAATCTAGTTTTGAGTTCATAAACATCTTGTCTGAGTGTGCAAAGTGATGAATGGTGAGGTCTAGTGATTCTATCCTTACTTCTCCTTATCCTTTAATGTCTAGTATAAGGAGCTCTCATTCTGACAGGTCATATAGTGTGTAGCTAGTGTGTTAGGATCCCTTCAAGTGTGAAAGTTTACTTAGATTCATAAATTTTATCTCTGGTCTACCCACCTTGAGTTTTCTCATGCATATCACCTCTATGTTGAAATACTAATGTTAGAACATTTTAGGACTTTGAAGCTAGTTTATAGGTCTTGTTCTTAGTGACAGATGTATGATAGCATAGTGTATATATTCATGGTGTTTCAACCCCTTAGATTATGTTTATTTTATGCATACCTCTATCCTTTTCCCATAAACAATTAGTTAATAAAAGTGATAAGCACTTCAAGATCAATTTAGGGAGCTAGCCCTTAAACCTAGAGATCTACTTCTACTATAGGTAAACCCACATACCTATAAGTATTCCAATGTTGCCCAAATCTGGAGGAGGCTTGAACAACCTCTCTAGGGTACAATATTTGGTGACAACACTTATCATTGCATCTAAAACATGGGGGTCTACTATGTATTTTGAAGGAAACTTGTCATTACATATTCAAATGGACAGTAGTCATGAGGTAAACATGATATCTTATTGTTGGCACTAATTCAAACCCACATTCATGAAATTTTGTAATCAATACTCCCCTTTACTAACAAATATTAATCAACTACAAATTGGAGTAGATTTTCAAATCAAATAAGTTAAATCCTCACCCATTATAAATATTGTGATTAATAGTGATGTACCATTCACTAGTGTCTGACATCCTATTGTGTCTAAGTTTAATTCAAAATTCATCATGTTGTTTGTATACCCAGAATTAATTAAAATATATCGAGATCAACTATTAATCATACACTTTTACATGTTAGTATTGTTGATTCTACTCTTGTTGTGCATGTCTAGTAGAAAATGAATACAAATAAACATCATGTTGGTCTAGGGTTTATAGACAATGTAGAATTTCATATACCAAAGAATTTGAAACTCATTAGATTTGTATTTGGAAGTATTATGAATAAAATTCAAATTCTCATATGTTGGTCATGCTAGTGAAGTCAAATCCTCTTGGTTGTCACATCAAAAAAACAAAATTTGTACTAAAACCCATGAATTTCAAACATGTTTTGATGGTGGATATCGAGGTCACACTTCTAGCAATTGTTTTGACTTGCATCCTTGTATATCATGTGGTTAGCATATTCATTAAATTAAACATTGTAATTTTTGATATCCTCCTATATATTCTACTAGACATGTGTACTTTGGTTGGATAGATCATTCTAGATGGAAACCTGAGGTTCTTATGTTGTTAAAATGATATAGGAGAGTCCAATCCACTATTGATGATGATGACTTGTCTATTCATGATGAGGATATTGATCTTATTGGTGTCAATATTAATGATGATAAGCTCAACCTTATAGATCATGTTGAGACTACTTAAACTAGTCGAAATTCTAACCCTGCTATTGATGCTCTTATATTTAATATGTTTCATGTACATTTTGACCCAATTCATAATATTTCCCAGATCGATTGGGATATTGATAATGAATATATTGTCAATGAGAGTTATAATATGTTTGTTGAGCAATGCATTTGTTTTTTTGTTGAGGAAGTTGGATATGAAACCCATGATGATGTTAAATGTCCTCAATGATGTGTTTTGATTGATATATTTCCCCTGTTGATTATACATTTATGCACATGAGTTGTAAGATGAAAACTAGAAAGGGTGACTTAATGGAAACTCATGATGAAAACCCAAAAGGGTATCATTGAGTTATGCATCTATGTATGTTTCAATATGATTTGTGGTGTTGATTCATCCTACATCCCTTTCAATGGGGGCAAGTTATATAGAGTAGTCCTCAACTCTCTTCTAACCTTGGGGTGGTAGAAGGGATAACATTGTGTGTTAGATTTCAAGATTATTATTGTTCATTATTGATATTAGAGTGTTGATATTATGAGTTTGATGTTATGGATCATGACTTTGTAAATATTTTAGTGATATTATGAGATGATACAGATTATGGTGATATTCGAGAGATGTATCTAGATATGTTAGCTTGTGGATAATTTTGTTTATCATGGATTGACAAGCACATACTTGATTTTTGGACTTGCACAAGACATTGTTGATTGAGTCATGTAATGTGGCTATGATTCCTTATCTACTTGCATTTTTTGATTTGTAGATGATGTGGATTTAAGTTTTTTTTCTAATGAGTGATTACAAATTTGCCTCACCTTTGTTGATACGTGGTTAGGTCACCAAATGTTGATTTGTTTACTTGCACCCATGATGGATCCTTTTTCACATGACTTGTAGTTGACAAGGTACCTCTTTGTTGAGAATTAGATAATTTTTTGATTATCTTGTTTACTTGTGTATCTTTTTTATGTCTGATTAGAGATGTGATCAACATGTATGTCAAATTTTGGTTGTGTATTTTGCACACTACTTACAGTGGTTTTGGATGCATATCATATTTTGATTATGTACAAGGTTGTAAATATTTCAAATTATGTAGCTAGATATATCTTGGCATATTGCTTATTGAGGTTATTTCATATTGATAACTAATTGTCCCAAATGTGTTACATGGAGAATACTCATTTTGGCAACTAAGGATTGGTCATTGTAGCATATTGTAGATTTCAAAGTATTGCAGCATATTGTAGATTGCAAAGTATTGCAGCTTATTGTGGATTGAAACTTATTATACCATTAGACAGTGTTTGGTATTGAATTTTATAGCATTAGACAGTGTTTGGACTTGAATTTTATAGCATTGAGGATGGGATATGTCATGGAACTGACAATTTTATATCCATTTTTTCAGTGATTGATGTTCAAACTAGTAACTCAAACATTAGAGACTATAGATTATAGTGTTTAGCACTACATAAATGAGAGAATTGAGTATGGGATTTTGATAACTATGCATGGAGTTAGATCGCCAAATATTTTTATTTTTGATGCAATTTTTATGCCATATGAGAATTATTTTATGTGTCAAAATATGCCTACATTTATTGAATTTGAGAGATTTGTGGACTAATATTGGTTCACATTTTCATTATGATAAATATTGAGATAGTCAATATTTATAGGGAAATTATATCACACTTTTAGGGTTTGAGGTTGCTCATGAACATCAGTTTGAGTTATCTAATATTTTGCTCTCTTTTGCCATAGAGTTCATTGGGACACACTATGAGTCAGTGTGATTTCTCATAGGGGTGGCAATGAATCACATGCAATTATTTCGTCATGATTTGAAATTTTTCAAAGCTTTGAGGGCACCATTTTCATCCTATTAGTTTAAGAGACTAAAAACTCAATGGATTAAGGATTACAAGGGGGTTTCTTAAGAATTTTTTTTTTTATTAGATAGGGTAAAATAAGTTGACGTTATAGGGATCCAATAACCACAAGTTTAAATAGATTAAGACCCATGGTCAAAAGCAAAGCCCAATGGGTTGTGAAACAAAAAGACCTTCAACTAATCCAAAGTAAAAATGCTAAGAATACAAAAATGAAGATAAAATAAGTATAGTAGTTAAAACCCTAAACATAAATTGAACACTCCTTAGAGATAGACTTATCCTATGATGTAGCTTGTTATATCTCCTTATTCTTCTCCATCAGCAATTCATAATTACTTCTAAACCCTAGGTACATTTACAGGGACTTTCTAGGGGGCCTATTTAGTCTTCTTCTAAGGGATTTTAATGGTCCTTTTAACTTTTAGAGTAGGTTGGGTGTCTTCAGTATCCTCCTATTCTAGCTCAACAATGATGTCCCTCTCCAACATAGAGGCTTCATTTTCCTTAGCCTTGATATAATAGTAGTAAATATCGAATATGCTAATGATTAACCTTTGCTTTTGATTTTTTATTCTCCCCAATGCCTTGTATGTATCAACTATAGAATTTAAATGTACTAAAACAAAAGGTTTTTTTTATTGGTAAAACCTTTGGTTGACCACTGCCTTTTTCATTACCATTTTTTATTGGTTTTATGTACGTTTGTCACTAAGTTCTTGATTATCCAGGCCTCTATCCTAGTTCCCAACTCCCAGAAAGTAGCAAAGGGGTTACACATTGTGATTTATTTTTGGGATGAGTAGGGGTTTTACCTTTTTGTTGATATTCTCTTTGTAATTTTTCCTCTGTTGTGTGATATGGTTCTTTTTTATTCAAGGACATAAAAAGAGATTGACCCATCCTTGCCTTCTAGATTTTGAGCTCTATGGATCTGACTATCCATCTTTGATTCTTTAGAGGAGGGTTGATGGGGTTATACTCTATCCAAGTTATGGATCTGTACTTGAATGATATGTTTTCAAAATCATATGGATGCACCCATTCAATGACTCCTAGATCAAATATTTAACACAAATCTTAGCATAATTGAGAATTCTTAGATGTTTGGTCAATTCAAAGGCATTTATGTAATCACCTATGACTCCCCCTATCATATTCAAGGTATATTATTACCAAAAATCCCTTCATAGAAGTGGGAGTGGGGTTGAAACAATGATGATACTTGGAAGGTCCTCAATGGGGTTAAAAGTAGGGGACCATTATTTCATGAATATCCCTAACATTTTCATGAATCAGAGGCCTCCTTGAAATATCTAGTCTTTCTCATGCTTAGTGGAAATGACAGCCATGAAGCATCTTTTTGGCACCATTAGAAAATCTACAAAGCCTAGAGGCTTATAGGTTTCTTTCACCCATATTCTCAGGGTTTTAGGGTTTGGAAAGGCTCCCATAAACCTATATATAAAGGCTTGTTCTTTGAGAATCCTTCTTTGGGATCAAAATAGTAGGTGTACCACAAGAGGATGTTTTAAAGTGTATTACTTCTTGTTCAATGAACTCTTATAGTTACCTTTCCAAGACTTATTGCCTACACAAAATAATCATAGGTAAATAACAACCAATCATAGGTAAACAAAAATTAATAAGTAGTTTAATCTCATGCTCATCATCTCTTTTTTGAAGAATACCTTAGGGATCTTTGAATACCTATTTAAATTCATTTCTTGGGACTCCAATTTTCCCCTCTTGCTTCTTGGTGCAACATAATTTTGAAGTTTCCACCACAATTGGACCTCCTCATCCTTGATTCTTGAGCACAAGTAGCACAAACTTTACTTTGTATTACCCTCTTTTCTTAGGTAATTGAAACAAGTTAAATCTTATGCTTGTATGGTAAGAATGAATGATATATGGCTTACTATCCTTCACCAATCGTCATTAATTCTCCTTCTAGGTATAATTAACCATCTCATCACATACATAGGGGCTGTCTAGGAACACTTCACACATGTCAAAGAGGATAAATTAGAATACATTACATTTAACTTCATCATGACACAATTTCCAAATATAAAATTTCAAAATACATTGTTTATCTACCCTCAATGTGTTGTCATTCTTAATCTATCCAATTGGGTATGGATCAAAATGGGGCATGGTTTATAACCCAAGTGCATTGATCCCCATCTTAGTACACAGACTTTATTGGGATATAGAGGCCCACGATAGGATATATAGAGGGGAGGGCATTCCCCTAGGCTAGAATAGAAAAGTTTGATTGCCCCAGATAACTAACTAGACACCAAACACCATGAATTTCAGATTTAAAGATCAAATTTCATTAAGAACTAATGTCAAAGAGACCATGTGTTAAATCCTCCTATCACCTACTGCTATTATACTCTGTGTTATGGGAAAGTATTTTGTAAGTAGGTTTTCCCCATTGTTTTGGGAGGTGAACATGCTACAGAGGTTTTTCTTTCCATTGTGTAGTGTAAACTACCTTATGGTGTTCTACTACTTGTTGGACCACCTCTTCTTCCTACTCCCAATCTAGTTCTAGCACTTTAACAACCATTATTTTCTTAATTTTCTCAATTTTAAACTTAGTCTTAGGATACAAGTGTGAATGCAATGTCCAATAGTTTTCCTTAGTGTGCCCATCAATTACACATTCATCATAGTGTATTTTATGGTCCTTACATACATATGCAACTCCAACTTAATTTATATTTAATTTATTGAACATGTTACCTTGCTTAGAAGTAGAGGTTTGTTCTTGGTCAAGCTTTTAGCTAAGAGGGTTCTCTTTCTTACTTATTTCAATAATTGTGGCCTTGAGTGGTGCATCCTAAAAAGCTTTTGGTTCAAAATATGTAAACCTCCCATGTATGTCTCAGTCAACTCTCCATATAGTATGCTAATTCCTAACATAGTATCCATCTTGTGAAACTTGGTTGTGTACTCTAATACACTTCACCCTTTTTACTTTTGCAAGAAGTTCCACTTGAACCTTCTCTCTTTCATAATTCACTGATAGAATTGAATCTATATCAAGGCTTGAAACTCATCCCCCTTGGTGACCAGAAGCTACCCAATAGACTTAAAAGTATTTAGCACATGTATCTCACTAAATAAGTATATGACTATCCATCTCAATTCTTGTGAGTAATTAATTGTTTCTCATTAAACTTACAGACATAAAAGATGATGTAGGAGCATCATAAAAAAATATGTAAACTTGTTTAAATGTGAGTGTAGGTATTGAGTGTGTGTGAGGGGTCTCTTAGGGTCCCCTAGGTGATTTTTGGGTCAAATTAAGAGTCTTAAAGTAGGTGTTTATATCCCTTTGGCATTTTCCTACCAAAATGGGCAATTTGAATTTTTAAATTTCAAGAATAGATTAGTGAGGTGTTTTAGTGTCTTTAGAGGTGAAAATATAATGTTATATAATTTTTTAAAATATCATATAAGGTATTATATAGGTGTTTTGATGTGTTCCATGTTCAAATCATTATCTTCGAGAGTACAAATCAAGAAATCTTGCATGTAACTACCACACATATTGGGTTAGCAAGATAAGAAGAAGTTATTCACATGTTTTAGAGGATATATAATAATAAAATGTTGGAGAGAGGAGTTATTGGGAGAGAGGATTAAATATGTATAAAGAGGATCCAAGGAGAGAAGGAGAGATGAAGAAAAATAAAAATACAAATGGTGTTGTTCATGTAGAATAAGGATAGAACAGTGAGAAATGTTTGTAAATATTCATTTTGGATCAATAAAATATATATAATTATATGTTTTAAACCCTTTTATTATGGTATATTCATGTATTTTAATATTTTTATATTTATCATAATGCCCTTGAGGCCTTGAATAAGATTTTGATGCTAGTTGTAGGGTATAGAGCAGGACAATAGAGTTGTAATTAGACTGGGTGTTGATTTTAGAATTATTGAGATTTTTTATGCCAAAGAAACCAATGTAAGAATGACCAAGAGAGTTTTGAAGACAATATATCATTCATAATTTCATGTATTGTGTGTATTTTACATGTTTAAGCCTTTTTGTAATGTTTGCAGGCAAGGCAGGGTAATATATGCCTGCTACAATATTGGAATATTGGTATTTTGAAGACATTTGTTATTGGTCAAGATGATTAACTTGTGGAAAGAGGTGTAAGTGGTTATTATAAAACTTTTGGAAAATAATTAGGGTTTAAAATGTTTCTAAATTTAAATAAGACCTTTTTAGGTGCTCTTGGCCTATAGGTTGCCATGAAACCCTAGACCATACTAAAAGCCTTGTATCTTATGATTTATCTAGTCAAATGATCTCAAATGTAGAGGGGAGATAGGAGATGATGTAGATAAAATTTTGGAGAAGTTTATAAGTGATTTGGAGGTTTAAAGAGTGAATAATTGGAGTTTTAGGTCTATTTATCTTGTAAAACCTTGTTATTCTTGTCAAAAGAACATTGTCAAGTAAGATTTTAGTAGTTTAGAGACCTAAAAAGGAGAAATTTTGAAACATGAAATACAAGGTGTATATGTATGTATTTTAGATTTATAAGGAATATATAATGTTTACAAAGAGGAAGATGGTGTCAAGAAGTCTCAAAACCTGCCTGTATAAAAACACAAACTTTGTAAATATGCTTTGGATGGACATTTGGTGTTGAACCAAGGCTTGGAGACCTTATGGAGGAGTTGAGGAAATTTTATACATACCTTAAATAGGTCTCAAAGGTACGTGAATTTTTTTAAATATAAATTTACTTAATTTTATAAGCCCTCAAGATTTCCACAAGTCTAGAAAGATAAAACCTAAGGTTTTAAAGGAAAAGTGGAATAACAAATGACTCCACCCATGAAATTTTACAAAACTTTGTAATATGACTATTATAAGTGTGATATACAATATTATTAGGTTTTTTAACCAGTATCATTTGTCCTACTATGGTTTCTAACTCTAGGAGATGAATTAGGCCTAGAAAGACCTAATTGAAAGGAGATAAGAGAGAGAAAAGGTACCTACATAGTGAAAGGTTATTTAAAAATTTATGAGAAGATTAAATTTGGTAAAAGGTATCTAAAAATAGTTTAATTATGTTGATAAACATTTTTTATGATTCAAACCTTGAATATTTATGTGTTTTGAGAGCTACAAGGAAGCCTAGTCTTGTTTGGGCAATTGGTGAGAAAAGGAAACTAGGGAATGAATAGAGTTTCCAAGTGAATAAATACAAGTTTTTTAGGACCAAAAGAGGCCATCGATGATGTGTGGATATTTCACTAAAGTTTTAATGAATAATTAAGGTTATGAATCCATGAGGGTGTAATTAGTTGTAAGGTTCATATGATCAAGAATGAATTTGCAAGTAAGAAAATAGAGTTGGGTTAAGATCCAGATTGGAAAACCTATTAAGAGAAAAGTTTTATGAGTGGGTCTACATCATATTGGTATCAAATTGAGAATATTCTATTGGTAATTAAAATATACCAAATTTCAAACAAGAAAAGTACATTTTGTTTGATAATTTGTTATTGTGTTTAAATGAAAGTTTAAGTTGTGAAGAACATTTGCAAGTTAAACTAAGGTGCAGGTATGACCCATTGAGTTTAGAATAAAGAATAATATTAGTGATATAATATTATATATACCCTAATTCCAAGGTGAAGGACTTTAATACTAGGCAAGAAGATCCTAAGAGAAGATATTAAGAAAAGACCATAGAATCCAAGAAGAAAGATAGAAGTTGTGGTAGCAACCTTGAAGCCATTAAGGCTTGAAGAAGGTGAAAAGAGATATTAGAAGCTCAATTATAGATTAAATAAGATAGTAAATAGAGATAATCCAAGTGATATTAAATAGAAGAAGGAAAAGAGAGTGAAAAATACCCAAGTGAGGTCCTAAGAGGCAAGTAGGCAAACTTGCTAAAAGAGGTAGGTCCAAGTGAGGCCTAGAGAGTGATGAGGAAAAGAATATAAAGATGGAAAAGGTAAAGGAAATTCAATGAATATTTGAGATAAATTATCACAAAGAGATAGATATGAAAGAAGAGGTGAAAGAGATAAGATAATATTTGGGGCAAAGCTTAGAGATGATAGTGCTTATGGTGAAGCACATGCAGGAAAAAAAAGGAAAGTAAGTGGTGTGGATGGATTATGAATAACATAGTGAAGTGGACTATAAGGATACTCATGTAAAAGCAATGAAAAGTTACTAAGGGATACAATGAGAGGAAGAATAAGTTGTTGTGCAAACAACTTAATCAAGAAATGAAGAAGTTTATGAGGAATGAGTAGATTAGTGTACAAGAGGAAGGTAAGCAGCACCATGGTGAACATGTAAAAGTCATAAAGTCTTATGAAATAATAAATTTATGTTACCATAAAGAAGAAGCAAGTTTTGATGAATAATAAGGTCTCATGATGGGACAAATATAGCAAGGAGGAGAAGTGATCAGGCACGGAGTACGTGGAGAGACCATGTGGTCTCAAATATTTATCACTAATGATGAATTTGAGTGTGTATGTGTAGGTCAACAAGCTAATTGTATAATAGAGACGTGTCTATTTTGACACCCAATGTAGATATGATATAGGAACTAATGATAGTATAAGCAATATAGGAGTACAATGAAGAAGAGTGACTGATATGGAGATGCATGATGTAGGAAGATAAAAATAAGAGGTATGAAGGTCAATATTTAGAATTTGTATTGCATAAAGCAATCAAAGAGGTAGAAGATTGATTTTATTTGTAGATAATGATAATAGAATGAATTTTGATAATAGTATAGAGCATCTTGATCAAAAGTATACATGTAATGATGATTTTCTAGATGAACAACATGACCAGCCATTTGTTTATGAGAGCTGGGATAAATTGTAGGCAGAAATGGTAGCCTTGGAGCATGCCATGCATGAGGAATAAAAGGACAAAGATTGTCCTAAAATAGCATTTGGAGATATGAGAAATGAGTATGAGACCCTCGAGTCCCAAAAGAGAGAGATATTGAGGAATATATAAATTGATTGGTGGCCTAAAAGAGTGTCTAGCTTGACATAAGAAGGCTATGAATTAACCCAAGTACAAGATTTGCAAGAATACCATGAAGGAAAGGGGTTGATTTGGAGAAGATTGATCCAATAAGGTGAAGAAGACCTAGTAGAGTTCCTTAACCAAAGTAAATAGAAGGTTGGAGCGGTCATCAATGTGATAGAGGTAGGATTGTAAGATGAAGGAAAGAAGATACCCAAGCCAAGGAATATGTTGCCTATGGAAGCACTTTAATAAGAAAAAGTGGCAGGTTATACAGAGGTAGAAAGGTAAAATAAAACTATAAATTCTAATCAAGGAGATGGACAAGGTAAATATATGAACAAGTAATGCTTAGAATCATATGAGTGGATAAAATAATAAGCAATGGCATCCAATGACACTAGTGAAGAGCAAAAGTTAAGAAAACATGGTAAGGAATTTAATAATATGCTAGAAAAGCCTAGAAATGCTTAGAAGCAAAATTCCAAGGAAAGAGAGAGTAGACAATATAATGAGGTCCTTGAAGGGACTATCAAAGCTCATGAGTGAAAGTGGATGTATGTAAGTCTGATGGTATAAGTATGAAGATTCAAGAGAGAAAATAATTCCATGATCACATGGACAAGAGAAATGTGAAATACAATAGCTCATGATAGAGACAATACAAAATGAGGATAACTATAGAGAGAATTAGAGAGAGAATGTGTGTTGGGAAAAGGACAAGATAAGTCCTAAGAATATTTAAGGAAAGAACAAGAGTGTGATAACATGGAGGAAGCAAGGAGAGGGTAGTTCTATCCCAAGAACCAGTCAAAGTGAGGGCAAATACAAAGTAGCATTGAGTATGCTAAGTGATGAAGAACTACAATCAAATAAGCCACATGGAGGTGAACAAGAAGACAAACAAGTGAAACAAGATCAAGGTATGAAGTTGAGCTATTTGAATAATTGTGTTACTACTAAAAATGAAGTTAGACATAATAAGTACAATGGAACAAGTATCCAAGAAACATCAAGCACTTATGACCCTGATTTAAAAAAGAAAATGATGTCTCAAGTTGAGCAAAGACTCCATGTGAAGACTCACTATGATCAATTATCACTTAATAATGAAATGATGAATTAAGGTACAACTAAAGATATAACAAATATGAAGGTTCAACAGTAATCATTAGAGCAAGAAAACCATGGAGAAGGTAATTTCAAAGAAATGGACTAGCAAAGAATGCATAAACAAGTCATGACAAGTGAAGAAGAAAGAAACTATGAAATAAAAGTAAGGGTTAAGATAAAGAAAAAAACATTGGAGGTAGAGTATGAATAAGATAAATCTAAGATGGAGGAAATATAAAATGCATTGGACAAGGAATTGCAGCAGGTTACACACCTCATAGATGTAGAAGATGAATTACTAAGCAAACAAGACAAGATAAGGGGACAAAAATACAAGAACCAGTTGAGAATAAAAGGGAAAGATCAGAGGTGCAACAATCAAATAATTTTAGAGGATCATGGAAGAAATAACTAGAAATTAAGGAAGAAGATAGACCAAGATGCATTTGATCTGGAGCTCAAATTTCTCCCACTTGGGGAGTATGATGCAGTAGCATCATGAAAAATTATGTAAACTTCGTTAAATGTGAGTGTTTATGTTTTGATTGGATTTGAGGGTTATCTTAGGGTCCCCTATCTGATGTTTGGTTCAAGTGAAGAATCTTAAAGTAGGTGTTTAAAGCCCTTTGGCATTTTCCTACCAAAGTGGGCACTTTGAATTTTTGAATTTCAAGAATAGATTAGTGAGGTATTTTGGTGTCTTTAGAGGTGAAATATAATGTTTGAAAATATCCTATAAGGTCTTAGATAGGTGTTTTTATGTGTTTTACATTCAAATAATTATCTCGAAGAGTACAAATCAAAAATCCTTACATGTAACTACCACCCACATTGGGTTTGCAAGACAAGAAGAAGTTAATCACATGTTTTTGAGGATAGAAAATAAAAAAATGTTGGAGAGAGGATTTAGTGGGAGAGAAGATTCAATATGTACAAGGAAGATCTAAGGAGAGAAGGAGAGATGAATAAAAACAAAAGGATAAATTGTGTTGTACATGTAGAATAAGGATATAACAGTGAGAAATGTTTGTAAATATTCATTTTGGATCAATAAAAGATATGTAATTATGTGTGTTTAACCTGTTATTATGGTATGTTAATTGTATTTCAATAATTTTGATTTCTATTATTTCCCTTGAGGACTTTGAACAATATTTTGATGCTAGTTGCAGGGTATAGAGAAGAATAATAGATTTGTAATCAAACTGGGTGTTGATTTTAGCATTATTGAGAATATCTATGCCAAAGAAACCAATGTAATAATAACCAAGAGATTTTTTAAGACAATATAACATTCATACTTTCATTTATTGTGTGCAGTTTACATGTTTAAGCCTTTTTGGAATGTTTGTAGGTTAGGCAGGGTAATATAGGCCTACTATAGTATTGGAATATTGGTATTTTGAAGATATTTGTTATTGGTCAATATGATCATCTTATGGATAGAGGTGTAAGGGGTTATTACAGACCTTGTGTAAAATAATGAGGATTTAAAATGTTTCCAACTTCAAATAAGACCTTTTTAGGTGCTCTCAGCCTGTAGGCTACCATGAAACCATAGGCCATACTAAAAGCCTTGTACCTTGTGATTTATCTAGTAAAATGCTCTCAAGTTTAGAGGGGAGCTAGTAGATTATGTATATAAATTATTATAGGATGTTATAAGTTATTTGGATGTCTGAAGAGTGAGTAAAAGGAGTTATAGGTCTATTTTTATTGTAAAACCTTTGTTGTTCTTGTCAAAAGAACATTGTCAAGTAAGATTTTAGTAGTTTGGAGACATAGGAAAGAAGGATAGCTTTTGAAACATGAAACATAAGGTGTATAGGTATGTATGGTATCTTAAAAAGTAACAAATAATGTTTTCAAAGAGGAGGATGGTGTCAAGAAGTCTCAAAACCTACCTCTATAAGATAGAACTTTGCAAATGTGTTTTGGATGGATGTTTGGTGTTGAACCAAAGCTTTGAAACTTTTTTAAGATTTGATTAAAGGGTATACAGACCTAAAAAAGGTCTCAAAATCAATTGAAGTGTTTTTAAAATCAATTTACTCAATTTCACAAGCCCTAAGCGTTTATACAAGCCTAGAAAGATAAAACCTAAGGTTTTAAAGGAAAAGTGGAATAACAAATGATTCCACCCATGCAATTTTACAAAAAAATTTAATATGACTATTATAAGTTTGATCTAAAATATTATTAGGTTTTTGAACTAGTATCATATGGCCTATTGTGGTTTCTAACTCTAGGAGGTGAATTAGGCCTATAAAGACATAATTAGAAGGAGATAAGAGAGATAAAAGGTACCTACATAGTGAAAGGTGATCTACAACTTTAGGATAAGCTTAAATGTGGTAAAGGGTATCTAAAAATAATTTAATTATGTTGATAAACTTTTTGGATGATTCAAACCTTAAAGATTTATATGTTTTGAGGGCTACAACTAAGCCTATTCTTGTTTGGGCAATTGGTGAGAAAATGAATCTAGGGAATGAACATAGTTTCCAAGTGAATAAATGTAAGTTTTTTAGGACAAAATTATGCCATAGATGATGTGTGTATATTTTCTTAAAGTTTAAATGAATAATTAAGGTTATGAAGCCATGAGGGTGTAATTAGTTGTAAGGTTCATATGATCAAGAATGAATTTACAAGTAAGAAATTAGCGTTGGGTTAAGAGCCAAATTTAAAAACCTATTAAGAGAAAATTTTGATAAGTGGATTTGCATCAAAAGACATGATCCAATTATTAAAAACTTATCATCATTCCCACATTCATATGATTCAATATCTACCTTAACCTCAAGCTCGAATGTTGTTTCTATAGTAGTTTCTTCTTTTCCTTTCCCTTGATCTTATCTGTATTAATGTTACTTTTATGTTCCCTTATCCATACCATGTGGAAGGGGTTGCTTTCCTTGAATTATTGTTTGTAGTTCCTCCCATGGAAGTGACCCAATTTTGCATCTTACTTATGAAATTAGCTTGTACTTCAAACAATCTAGATTTTAATTCCAGTACATGAGTGATGCTTTGCTCATTTTCAAACATTTTGGATAAATGTGAAGCCTTCCAACCCCTTGAATAAATCTTGCTTTGATACTTATCCAAATCTCTTTGGCCTTGGGCTCTTGCCTTTATAGTGAGTGCTCACTACAAAAAAAATGCTTTGATACCATAATGATCCATAAAACTAGTCCATAATGGAATTTGTTTACATATGATCCATTACACTTCTTAGACACTTAATAATTATGCCACAATTGTTGTATAAATGCATGAAATAGTTAATAAAAACTTAAAACAATGAAGGAAACATGAATGCCATAAGAAAACACATAGATAGCCAGAAATATTTACCCTAAAAACTCCATTGTGGGGGAAAACACACAAAAGATTTAGCCTTATGGCTTTAACTATTTATGAAGTATGCTAGTGCAATGGGATTGTAGCTCCCAATGGAGCTAGAACAAGTGGAATTCTATGATTAAGAACACTGAACAAGAAGAACATCTTCCTTACCCCTTCTACTTTGGCTGTAACTCTTTGGTCTATGAGTCTATAGTTCCTCCATGTCCTAAACTGCTACAACTATGATGTGAACTCTTCTTGTCCTCTTGGAAACACAGATGGAAAGGGAAATTATCAAAAGACACACCAATGACTCTTCATTTTCCTTAATTTTTTGTCCTTTTTATTTCCACTTGGAAGTGGTATTAACATATTACATTAAATCATTAATTAGCAAAAATTTCAAACTACTCCCAGCGCGCGCGCACGCCCCTGCTCCCTGTGCGTGCATGGAGACTTTGAATGCCGTGGGTGCTCAGGCGAAAGCGCGTTCCTCCCGCTTGGTCCAGGCGGCTGCAGATCTGGCGGCTGGTGTGGATGATCCTTTACCAGTGAACGGGGAGAGGATTCTAGTTATGGATGGGGGTTTTTCTCCTCTGAAGGATTCTGCTAATGGTTCCCCTATTTTTGGGTCTTTCCCTGGGTCTAAGGGAAGATCTTATGTGGACGTGGTTGCATTTGAAGCCAAAATTCATGAAGTGAAATGCCATGCTTCTACTGGGAGACTTAGCGAATCACCTGTAAGTGTTTTAAAACCTATCAGGGTTAATCTAGATCCTGATACTGTTAAGGAAATATTTGATCAGGCAGAGTTTTTTTCAAAGTCTGCGGCTATTTGTAGATTTCACGGCTTCTGGCCTTCTCATGCCGATTTACATGGCTGGATATCCCAGACATGGCTGCCACTGATCGATGGAAATGTTGAAATTTATCCTTGTGGTAAAGGTTTTTTTATAGCTTTATTTCACATTGCTGAGGACAGGAAGACCATTCTTTCCAACAGAAATTTCTTTTGGCAGGGTAAATACCCTCTCTTCGCCAAACGGTGGCATATGGACTTCAATCCTGTAACGGAAACTTTCAACAAGATCCTTGTCTGGGTTCGGCTCCCTAATTTTCCATTGCATCTATGGCATGATTCGGTGTTTAAAACCATCGAAAATGCCATAGGGGAATTTTTATTTGTGGATGCAGAAACCAAGAGGTATTTCAGATCGACCTGTGCTCGCCTTATGGTTGAGGTGGATGTTTCTAAGGGCCTCCCTAAGGCGATTTGTATGGATTCCCCTAGGGGATCTTGGACGCAAATGTTAGATTTTGAAGGGTTACCTTTTCGATGTAGAAAGTGTCATCTGACGGGGCATGTTGCAGTCCGGTGCACCACAAGGAAATCCAGACCCAGAAGATCTCCTTCTTGGTGAGCAAAAACTGATCATGATCACTATATTGCTGAACAACCAGAGGAAGCCTCGACTGATTCTGAGAATGAGAAGGAAAAGAGTATCTTATCTGTTTCGACGGATCAGGAGTCTAAGCTGGAGACGGTTCCTGTTGAAGGTTCGGAGGAAATTGGATTATGTAATCTATCTGAACCGATTTCTGAGGAGGTGGTGGTTCCACCACCTATTTTGATGGTTTCTCCTAGGAGTCAGTCGGTGGCTGGTACTCCTATGGCTTTGGCTGAGGATTTGTCGCCCACTGGGTTACATGATTATTGGCCTTCTTTGGCATGGGCTGCTGAGGCAGCCAAGGTAGAGGATGGTTGGACTACTGTTAAGAGGAAAAAATCTAAGCTTCTGGTCCCTCCTCTAGATATGAAGCTTCAGTCTTGTAATAAAAAAAATAATAACTAACTGTTATTGTTTGTCTAGCTCGTGTAGGCTGTTTTCTATGTACCGGTTTTTCTGGTTCAGCTTTTGTATGTTCCAGGTTATTTGTTTCCTGGATGTGCTTAAGGTTTTCATCTATCTGATGTATAGGGTTTCGGGGCCCCTTCAAAACCTGTTTTTACCTTTGATCTACAACATATTACATTAAAGAGTATGCATTATCACTACAGAATATTGATATTGTACCTACATATTTTCAAATCCTTCTGGATCCAAAAGACACAAAGACTACATCATTACGAAAAAATATAAATTTAACTTTAATGACCAAAGTCATCTCTTGTTAAAAAGGGTATAATCTACCATAAACTAGGAAATGGGGATTCATGAAATATGGCCTTGCACCTTGACTTCAATAAGTGTTGGAAATTATCAACCAAAATTTGTGAGATAAAAATTTGATGCTTTCCCTAATCATTCAAGTGTCCCTAGGAGAGGCCTCACCAAGCTAGAGGGGCATTGAATCATTCATGTGTCCCTAGGAGAGGCCTCACCAAGATACAAGGGCGTTGAATAAATAATTATATTCTAATTGAAATCAAGTCCAAATGGTCTCAACAGAAGAACATTTCCAAAAGGCATGATCAATGGTCACCTCTCTACCACAATCCACATAAAAAATCTATATCCACATAAAAAAATATATAACACCAACTTTCAGAAGCCTTTCCTTAACTATCAAACCTTGGTGGAGCATCAACCATCGCAACACTTTATGCTTGAAAGAAGCTCAAGAATCCCAAATAAATTGATTGAATCTCAATCTCCCTCAACCCCCATCTCTTTTTCAATGCGCAACTAGTTCAAAAGTGTCTCAGAACATTAAAGATATTCTTTGCTGCATAAGTGTAGAATGTTGTCCCATTACTCGATCAATAATTTCTCCAATGAGGCACTCACCCCTAAAGCTCAAACTAAAAATTTCTAAGGATTCAACCTTGTCCTCTATTGATTTTTTTAGCTTTATAATATTGCACCATGTGTGTTAATGTTGAGGCTCGTGATCCCAAAGGTTTCCCCAACAAAATAGGAGTTCTCTAAAAAAAAGAAAGAGACAATCTACTCTCTTGGGGGGGTTATGTCTAAATAGACCTTAGTATCTCAAGTCACATTAAATGTTAGGAATAATAGTTATAATCCCAAGTCTTAGTATTTTTGCACCATACTAACTATTGATAGTTAATGGTTAGGTGGTTAGTGGTTACTTTTGTTACGGGAGTTATACATTAATATTATACTATATGTGTGATGATTTAATAATAACAATACATGCTTAATGTTTCTTATTTTCAGGAAAAAAAAAATTGTTGTAATGTTTTTAATAAAATCGCATGCTTCATGCAAGTAACTACCATGGCCAAGAAGATAAGCATCCAGGTATACAAATAAGTCAAAACGATCACAAACTAATTAACCAAAAAATTTAATTGCAATAAAATATTTACAACCCGTGAAAAAAAAAGGTACCGAATACCGAATAACACATTGATATTCTAATTTATCAATGACTAATTTTGATGATAATTTTTTTTAAATATTCTATAAAAATCATACCATTTCTATTCCTTTATATTTAATGTGTTGTCATTCACAAAATCTTATTACTACATTTAACATATTTATACTTAATTAAATGTAATTCTAATCTATATTTATAGTTCCAATATGGGTTCAATCAAAATTTAGATCCAACACAATGCTTTGTTGGTTTTAAGCGTGTAATTTCATGTTTTTTCCATTGCAAATCTTAGTTGGGATTGCATGAGCAAACACAGAAGCCTAGAAACAACAAACCCCTTTTCTCACAGTCTTATATTGTGTGGACCGTTCAGGGCTTTCATGAATCATTTCAGTTAGCTATCATTTTGTCTTCTGTGACTAAATTTGCTTCACACACCCACGCCCACGCCTTGAAAGATCACGTTGAAAAACCACCACTTGCACATACGTGAGAAAAGCATAATCCTTCCTTACGAGTCAAGAAAGAATCCAAATATTAAGGAATATCATATTAGAACATTCTTTTCTTCTACGAGGTTCCAGTATTTTGTATACAGTCTCAGATTATACAAACATAATAACACATTTTACCATTGGTAAGGAAATAAAACGATTTTAACCCTAGTAAGATAGATGGTCTTTTCCAGTTTCAACTTTCATTGGCTAATTGTTTGATTATCTTTTTAATTTGGAAATGAAAATCATATAATGTAACGTTTTAATTTGAGTTTATGAGAGAGGTTATTCTTTTTGGTAATCATGTATGATTATTTTGTATCATTGTTAATATTTGGACATTTGGTTGGGTCTGCAATTCCATGCGTTTATGGAGGAGTATTACTCTTTTATATTCACCGGTTTCTGTAAGTTCTTAAGTATTTGCAATTACTTGATGTTGAATATTTTAAAGTTGTGATGTCTGGATAATACATTTATTTTGAATTTTTGGGCACAATGAGGTTAACAAGGCCTTTTTTTAAATGATACAAAGTTTCAACATTTCAATGTGCAATGGCCAAATGCTATTCATTTACGGCTCAATAATTTTTTTGTAGTCATTCAACAATGGCTATTTTTTTTTCATGAGTTTTTATTTTTCCCCATCAGGATTATATCTTGCTTTAATAATCGAATGTATCTTTCTGTCTTTTGATTCATTGTAGGAAGATGTGAAGCAACTTTCCTCGATTGACATTACAAATATCTCAACTATTAGAATGTCTTTGGCTCAGATTTGATAAGATGGATTGCTGCAGTTGATTAGTTATATGGAACGTTGTTTGTCAATTTTTGAATCCGATTAACATTTGATTGACGTTTGGAGGGCAATGCTGAATAGATGCACAAGTATAATTCAGTGTAGTGATTCAATGTATAAGAGATACAATTGCATGGAGTTTATTTCTTTCTTTAAATAGTGGCTATCGACAATTAAATCTTTGGTAATTTCTCGAAATTAATAGTTTTTCTTTCTTTCCATTGCCCATGGAAATTAACAGTACTTTTTTTCTTTCCATCGCCCGTGAAAGCCTATCATGATTTTCTAATTTCATATGGACTTTTGGTGTGGCAGACCAGTGTTGTAGACCACATGATTGATGTCTAACACATAAAAAATATAAATGCTATGCAATTTGGTAGGATGCAATCTTTGTGGCAATAAAGCCAGACAATGCAATGGATTGAAATCGATGATAGGAAACTGTTCGCCTTCTGCAGACAAACTGGGTGCCGTATTCAAAAAAAATAGTCTTTTGTGAATCGCCCTATGCAGCCAAGAGCATAATGCAAACAGGAGCTGTCCTTCACAATTCTAACCAGCTTTATTGGCCGTATGCAGCTAAAACCATAGTGGAAATTCCAACCTTAGCAATGTTTTTATTGAAACTTATGATTAAATGTTCCAATTTTTTATTGGAACACTTCACATTATATTAAATAATAAAATATAATAGTAGAAGGTTATAAATTAATATAGATGGACAAATCACAGCCCATACTCTATGTCAAGAAAAAAATTGGTTCAAAATATTAAAATCAATCGGTCAGAGCATAGTGAGAGCAACTAAAAATAATCAATTAAAAAATTAAGTACAGATCGTTGCCTCTATTGGCGGAGGTGGAGGGTCAACCTTAGGAAGCGTAGACCAAGCAGAGGGTTCCACGTCAAGAATATTCAGAGTTGTCCAGCCATCCAGGGGGTCATCATGAATAGTGATAAGCCAACCATCAGTGGGTTGCGAAGGAACAATAATGTTCGTGGAGACCGCTATGAAGGATCGGTATCAGACTTTCCATTAGAACTCCAACCACCCCCTGGGGGAGGGCAACGTGAAAAGTGGCCCTTGCTTCGGGACCAACGTCTGCTTCTATGCCTCTTGGAAAGATGTGGCGGGGGACTGCAGGGTTGGTCATCTGGCAAAACTCTACTCATAGTGCATGGGACACTCCCCTAGTGGTCGAGGAGCTCTTATAGGTGGTGGAGGTCCAGCGCCATCTTCTCAACTTAAACTTAAATCTACAAGTAAACTGATGAAATGACATTAACCTTTTCATTAACAAAAAATAAAATTTTGTAGGCCTCATGATTAAAAATAGCATTATTTTTGGCTTTCCAAGGCTAAAAGAGGATTATAGCATGAAAGAATTTCCAAATAAAGGCAATAGAAGCTGGCCAATTAGAAAAGTCCCCAAAAAGCATCTGACACCAAAAGAAAAGATTATGGTGATAAGGTTGGAATAATGAATGAATCCATTGCAAGGCAGATTGAGCTTTAGGACAAAACCAAAACAGATATTTAAGAGATTATGGCCACTTGCACGTTGGACATAAGGGCTAGGGAATGTAGAGGTGGAGAAGCCTCTCACCGAGGGGGAGCCCATAGTAAATTAAACACCATAAAAAATGAGCCAACTTGGGCTCTAAGCCAAGGTGCCACACATGAGCCAGACGGGCGAGCCAAGTCTTGGAAGAGGACTAAAAGCCCCAATGCCTATTGAGCTTGTTGAAAGCCAAAGAGAATGGACTCATTACCTGATAAAGAAGCTCAAGAGAGTAACTTTTAAAGTGTGTATCACATTTCCACCTTCAATTTTTCCACCAAGCCTTAAGAGGTTGTAAGCCAAGCTTATGAAGCATAACATCAAGGAGTAATTCTTGAATACAAAGGATGGAAGGTAAGTTGGCATTAATTTATTGAAACATATTTTTAAATCAGGTTAGAGAATCTAGTCTCTAGAGGTAACCAAATCATGAATAGTATGAGTCTTTTTACGAAATAATTGCAACCCTTTAATACCAGGTAATTCAGCTAGGGGGATGGAAGAATTAGTGAGAATAGGAGACCACCATAAGCTATGATCATTAAAAGATAACCCTATGCAAAATTCATCCCATACCCACTTCAAGTGGGGTTTGACTGCTTCAAAAGCCTTCCATATACTTTTGACTACAAAGGACCCTGTAATCTTAACAAGCATATTAGTGATGAGGAAGAATTGAAAGCCAATAGTCTACCAACTAGTTTTGCCATAGGAAGAGCTTGAAGAGATACAATATCAGAGAAGGGTTTTCTAAGACTCATTTCCCTTAATATCCTGAACAACCCATTTAGCACACAAATCCATACTTTGTTGATAGATGTCAATGATGCCCATGCCACCTTTATCATGAGGAAGGAAACAAATATCCCAAGCCACTTGATGAAAACCCCAAGCCTTATGTGAATTGGCCTAGAGAAAATCTCGAAGAAGCTTTTCTAGACTATCATAAGAAGCTTTAGAGGGGGGGCAGTAAGAAGAATAGTAAACATTAGTGGCAGCCAAGATCTTGGTGCAAATATGGAACTTGCCCACCAGATAAAGGGGCTTGGTGATCCAATACTTAATCTTCCTTTCAATCATATTGAGTACATATTGCCAAAGCTCGGATGGTGAGTTGTCAAAAGTGAAGGGGATGTCCAAGAACTTGTATTATTACCCCCAAGTAATCCACTGCCAATTAAACTTTTTAATCCACTTAGGCATAGGCATCATGCTTTGACAAAAACATTAGGTTTTCCTCCATTGAAAGCTAGAGTCGAAAGTCAGATAAAAGATATCTAGGCATTGCATAACTTCATTAAAATTGGCCTCTTGCTCTTCAAGCATGAGGAAGGTGTCATTTACAAAGTGTCCACTGATGAGCTAAAAGGTGTGATTGGGCAACACAATGCCATGAACAAGCCCTTGTGAAGCCTTAGAAGCCAAGAGGTAACTTAGGGCTTCAATGGATAAAACATAGAGCACTAAAGCAAGGGGAAAACCTTGGTGAGTATAATACTAGAGCTTGATCCTTAGGATTTGATGCCCATTGATGGTGAGGCAGGTTGAGGCATCATGAAGCAAAGTCTACACGACATAAATAAAATAAGGGCCAAATCTGAGAGCCTTGAGCATGGCAAGAATAAAATGCCACTTAATTTTGTCATAAGCCTTTTTAAAGTCTAATTTAAGAAAAATATTTCTTTGAAGAGAGGATCGAACCCAAGCCATGCCCTTCTAGATCGCAATAATATTATCCAAAATATATCTTCCTTTAATAAATCATGTTTATTTTGGTCTAATAATGTCAGGTAGGATTAGCCGAACATGGTTGGCTAGAGCTTTGGAGAAAATATTGTAAGAGACATTGAGTAGGGTTATTAGCCTCCAACTGGTGAGTAGCTCAGGATCTCCAACTTTAGGAATAAATTTGATGTTGCCTTGATTGATTATGGATCCAAGAGACTGATTCTATAAGGCTTCTTTGTAGACTTGCAGTAAGTTAGGACCAGTAAACTCCCAAGTGGATTTGTAAAATTCACAATGGAAGCCATCAAAGTCAGGGGCTTTATCATTTCTCATACAGTTTAAAGCCTCTGTAAGCTCCTACAAGGTGATTGGGGCATCATGGAGCCATTGATCAGCTAGATTGAGCTTGCGAGGTGCCACATCGAGGCAATTCTAAAGAGCTTGGGATCGCTCAACTATGAAAGGTTGGGCATGAAAAACTAGTTTGTAATGTTCAAAAAAGGTTGAAGAGATATCAAACTAGGAGGTAAGCTGGGATTGAGCCACTTGAATGGATTTAATTTATCCATGATCTTGTTTGGCTTTTAGTGCTTTAAAGAACTCCTTAGATAATTTGTCACCAATTTTGAGCCAATACAGCTAAACACAGAGCTAGGCACCTCTAGCTACATGACTATCTACCACCTTGAGATGGTGTTTGAGGGAAGTAACCAGCCTCTACAACTATATGTTGAAGGATCAATCTCAAGGGAGGCAAAGACCCATTTGAACTCATTCAGAGTGGCCTCCTTAGAATGCTTATAGATTCAGGGGACATGTTTTCCATGGTGGCAGAGGTAGGAGGTGGTGCGTATGATGGCCTCATTCCACCACTCAATCTAACTAGTAGCGTATGGAGATTATGGGTCTAGGATTCAGATCTATTGGATGAGTTGTATGGTACCAACATGACTCATCATAGAGGTATTGAGAATAAATTGATTATGTGGTACATTGTACTCCCTGGAGGTCCATTCCACTTTGATAGGTTGGCCATCAATGCTGAAAAAGAAAAAAAAAATCTTTGACATCATAAAGAGGTCTAGCCATTTGCACATGCAGTGATCCCTAGATTGGTAGTTGGACTATGTAAACCAAGATATGGTATTAAATATCCACCATCAGATGAGAGGGTCTCTCATCTCCATTTATTCTTAAAATAGTACCAAGCCTCGCATTAACCAACACACCAATGCATAGGGAGGGCCCCAGCCTTGTCTTGGGGGTGCTCAATCATATTGAAGTCATTACACATAAGCCATGTGGCAGGAGGTAACCTGTCTTCTAAAGATCACCAAAGCAAGGAGTGGTCAGGGCCATCTTTAGGAGCATAAATGTTGAGAATGCTAAAAGGATGGCCATTAATGTCAAGAATAATCTAGACTGTTCGATGTGATGAGTCCTCCCCCATGGCAATGATGCCACAATAAACCTTAAGAGTAACTAAAATACAAGCACCACCACATCCTGCCTCATGTAAGGTGATGATCTGGGTGGCGTTTGGCCAAAGGTTGTACAAGGACATCTAGAGGAGATATCTAAATACCTTAACTTCTTGCAGATAGAATATATCTGGAAAACTAATCTACTGATAAGCAGCTCACATAGAGTTTTTACATGTATACTTTGTAAGATCCCTAACATTCTCTAATAAAACATTCATAAGGAAGGATCATCCATTCGAATCTCCCCTTACCCATCCTTAAAATCCACCAACGTTATAAATTTATTGTGTTGGTGAGGGTGAGAGATTATGTAGATCACAAAGAAATGATGTTTGGCATCATGCTCCTCTCAAGGAGATTTGGTGCCCCCATGAGGTGGGTTGAGAGACCATAGGGAGAATGAGTCATTTGTTGAGAGAACCTCAACCATAGGCATCCTAAGATTCTAGGATGCCATAGAAATGCTCTGCAGTTTGAGAGGAACTAGGTTGGTAGGGAGTGGCAAAGAAGTCCCTTAAGAGGGTGTGAAAACTGTAGGAGAATCCTCTCGAGGTAGTGTCTAGGGTGTCCTTTGTGGATTAGGGCCTGATGATCATTTGGAGGGTACTATGTCCCAGCCATCACCTTGGTCTATTGGTTTGGACTTCTTGGTCTAAGGAGGTGACTGAGGAGGCTTGGGATGACCCATATAAGGATAATATTTGATGCAGTGGTCTAAAGCCTGATAGTGGAAACAAGTGTTGGGAAAGTTGAAATAAACAACCTTTTGTGACCATTGGGTCTCCCTAACTTGGATTTTGATGAACTCCTTCAATTCCTTGGAGAGGTCAACATCCACACAGACTCGTTTGTTAGGGCAAGGGGAGGACCACCTATCTAGTTTAATCGTAACAATGTGTCCTATGGGAGCAATGATTTGGATAATAAAATCCCAAAGGTGAACTGGCAAATTAGAAAGCTCAACCCAAACAAAGACACGAAAGGTGGCATTGTCAGAAACCTTAAAATCATAGGACTAGGGAGACAAAATCATAAGTTGGTTGCGAAGGAATCAAACATTGGACTTCGTGATTGGCTGTGTCTCAAAGGGCTCCTTAAAAGTAAATAAGAAGAATCCTTTGGTAAGGTTTCAGATTCCATAAACATGGATACCTAATAGCTCCTAATGGTTATGGATCCAGTTATGGAGGTAATCCTACAAGGGGATGCGGCCAACAATATAAGCAATGGTGGAGCAATTTTCATACCACTTTTAACATTGTTCAACAGCAACAACATGAATACTTACCTCTAGAAAGGAGGGGGAGGCTGAGGAATTACCTCATCATAGACTTTCAAAACAAATTTACGAGCTTGCTTGGGTGCCATTAGCTCATCTCCTGCATCAACAGATGCAATAGAGTGCAGAGAAAAATAAGATGTATAGATGAGTTGGTAGTTATTGTTTGTGAATGCATTGAAAACATAAAGGTTATGGGGTTGATTCTTCTTACAGATATGAAATCTTATTTTATTTTTGCATACAATTGTGCTTGTGTTTAAAATAAAATTGTCATGTTTATGTACTTGTAAATGTTTGTAGATGGTTTGACAAATATTATTTAGTTAAAATATCAATTATCAGCCTTTGGGACATGAGTTCAGGTTTCAAATTTTTTGTTAATGCATCCAATTGTGCTTATGTTTAAAACAAAATTGCCATGCTTATATACTTGTAAATGTTTGTGGATGGACTGACAAATATAATTTAGTTAAGACATCAATTCTCAGCCCTCAGGGCAGTTCAAGTCTCAAAAATGTCAAAATATAGTTTTTTATAAACTTGTCACTTATATATTTTGTCAAAAACTAGAAAAATCAACTCTTACAATTATGTTTGTCACCATATATTTGTCATAAAATCATATTTTTTTCATAAAATTGATCTTTCTGGAAGGTAAATTCATTTAAGATTCGAATAAGTACAAGTAACAAGGTGTACAAGTTGTTAGAGTAGTAAATTGTAATCCTTGAAAATCATGAAAATTTGTAGAATTTGCATTGGTGAGAGGTCGGTAGCACCTAAAACTAGTATGATATTTAAAAACTACAAAACTTTTGCACCCGATGGACAAAATTAGGTAATGGCCACTCATTTTTCATGGAACAGAGTTTTTGAATGCTTATACGCAAACAATTTTTTATTTTGATGCTTATAAGAACGTGTTTCTGTTATCACGCATCTTTTGACTGTATGTTGAAAAACTCATTAAAAGACGTAGCGAAAAGAAAAGATTGTATTGTATTCTTCTAGATATATAAGGGTGTAACACTTAAACATTGACCTGTTTGAACGTGATCCAATTTCAAGGACTCACCAAACCAAATATTATATTTTCTGAGCATTTTCGATAGTACATAACTCAGATTACAAGTTGTCATTGTGCACTATTTTGCTTGATTTTGTTGATATTTTCTCACTACAAACACTACGAGCACAATATAAACAAATCAAAACTTATCTCTACAACTTAGAGTAAGCACAAATCAGGAGGCATATTTGATTGTAGACTATTAGAGGGAGTTTCAACTTTCCTTATGAAATTTTGTAATCAGTAAACTTTGTTATGACATGAGATAAATAATTTGCATAACTAAATCGACTCTCATGGAACGCATCTTATTGTCCATTATGTCAATATTGTCAAGAAGCATGCTGTCACACTAGTTGTAAAATAAACATAGCGTGTTGTACCATATACTAGTGTTTAAAATCTTGTTGTGAACAATGTTATTAAATCTATTATTTTTATGCCTAAAGTTGTTCAAAAGCAATCCAAACACTTTATGAATAATATATTTGATCATACTCTTATTGTGGAATTTGCCCCTATTGTGTGACTATGGGAGACAATGAAACCTATTAAGTATTATGACAATCTAGGATTTAAGGGTTTTGTGAGTTTTTTAATCCCAAAAATACTCCAAACCCATCACATTTGTATCTAGAGGTTTTATGATAAATGTCAAGTTGAGTCCTCACATGTTAGTCAGTCCCATGAAGCCAAACCTCTAAGTTGTCAAATTGACTTAAATCAATTTGTAATCAATCCAATGAAGTTCAAACTTATTCTCATTGTAGATGTTAAGGTCATATCTCTAGTAATTATCTTGACTGGCATCCTTGTATTATTGGTAAGCTTAGGATTAGTACAATGCATAGTACTAAGTCTTATATTTGTCTTATTTATATTTGAAATTTATACAACTCACGACAATAAGTGGATGTAGGAGAGATAATAGAAAGTAATAAGTCTTATTTCCTAATCTATAGAGTCAAGCAATTGTATAAAAACTTTTTTTTTGCTTAATAGAATTGATAGACTTTGTGTTGTCATTTAGTGTTAGAGCAAGGACATCAGGAGTAATGAGTTTGTGATGAAATGATTTTTTTTTTAGTTAAGGGCTTTTTACTATTTATTGTTGCATGGAATGTAATAGTTTTTAAAAATCTTAATATAGTTTATCTTTGTTTAAATTAATTCAATAAAAGTTAACAAACTTGTGCAGTGTTACAGTCTTATTATGTGTGCATCATGCATTCAACGTTGGGTCATTAATACATGTTAGTGTTCTACATGCTTCTTATGATATTGATGGTCTATTAAACTCATCATATTCATGCATTTGAGAATTCACTTGACTCCATCCATGATTTCATTACTACCACTAGTGACATCTATTTCCCTTTATGATGAACTGTCAAACTCATTATCAACTTTGAATTTACAATCTTCTTTGTGTATGGAATTTTTTTATCTATTTGTGTAGGATGTTGAAGTTTTCTGTCAGGCACCTAATAGACTCGTGCATCCTTTGTGAATATTCATTTTGTTTCAAATACATGTGTCTTTCATGGACCATATGATCAGATCTTGTCTCAATTTTAGTTAATTGTAAAATCTATAGTCATTAATTTTCCTATCAATCCAAATAAAGTAGGGTTGCTTGTCAAATGTCAAATTCAAAAATCTTTGAAAGGACACATTATCATAAGAATAAAATGTCCACTGAAATGAGTCAATCCATTCTAAGGAGTGAGATAAATTGTTCACAAAACACACATGTTTGACTTGGTTGAACACAAAGGAGGTTGGAAGAAACAAAGGAAGGAGGCCTAATTCAATCTTGAGTTCATCATTAACTCAAAGGTTGTAGTCTATTATAATGGTAAAATTATAATGTTCCCAAACAACTACATAACTTGAAGAGTTGTTAATCATCAATGGCAATAATAATGTACTTAAGTTGTACACGATTGAAACCTAAGCCAAAAAAACTAAAACTAAGAATGATGTCTAGTGGCAGTAGTAACCATTTATATTGTTTGTAATCAGGTGACAATGATCAAGTATAGTGACTATAAACATGAAATTTAGTGAGGTGGATAGCACCAATTGAAAGCATAGTGAGAACTCAATCCCACTATTTTTATGTTTTTTTGTGTTAGTAATTGTTCATTGAATGTGTTTCATTGAAAATAATTGTAAACATATGTGTGTCCCTATTTATATGTGTGATGTGATCAGTGACAAGGTGATTTTACTAATTATAAATTGTAAATAGATGTGTGAATCCCCACTTATATATGTAATCCATCACATATATCAAAGTGTGTCCCTATTCATGTATACTTGGTGTGTTTATAAATAAATATATAGGTGCACATCCTTATGAAGTATGAACTCATGTGAGTGTCGTAGTTAATACTTGAATTGGTGATGTGTCCTCACCCATATATTGGTTGATGTGTTCCCATCTATCAAAGTATGTAAAAAATTACATTGTTGTTCTAGTTCATATATAATATTTCTTTTTTTTTGGACTATGTCTATACTAAGGGGAGAATATTAGGAAAACTTATGATTATTAAATATATATTACTAAGTCTTATATTTATCATATTTTTGTGTTTGTACAATTCACAGAGATAAGTGAGTGTAGGAGAAATGATTTATACAAACTCTCTATTTGATTCATAGAATTGATAGATTTTGTGATAGCATTAGTGAAATAAATTATTATAATACTATTATTAATCAAACAAGCAGTACTTATACAAGTCCTTAACCCTATAGATTTGGGAACAAGACTCATCACTTCCTATCAACTCTTTGTTTGATTCAAGGAATTGATATATTTTGTGATATCATTAATGAAATAACTTATTCTATTAATATTATTAATCAACCAAACAATTTTTATACAAGTGCTTGACCCTACAGAGTAGGAAAAAATAATGATCACTTCCCTTCCTATCTTCTCTTTTGTTGTTACATCTCGATTTCTCACTAAGCAAATTTATTTGATTATCTATGGAATTTCTATAATTGATAACTTCATTTGATTATTATTTGCTAAGTCGTAAGTCATATGTTATTATGGGGTAGTTGTATGTTTTAGATTTCATGATTTCATTGCTATGAGTTAACTGTAATGTATATTCTTTATATTATGATCATGTTGACTTTTTATTTCAACATTATATACAAATCATAATATTATCATCTAACTACCTGCTTGTCATGAGTTGGACATAGGAGAGATTTATCCCTCAGAGCTTGACGAAGGGAGAACATCATCAAATAGGGTGACGTGGATGGAGTTGTTGGGGGATGACAGAGGATCAGCTAGAACCCTGCACACACCACATTAAATAATACATATTCAATGCATGGTTTAATTTTTTAGCATTAGTACATTTTTAATGATTGGTTGTATTTAGATAATTATGTATGCATATGAGTTGTGTGCTAGCTCGGTAAAATGATTATGATGAATTAATATTATGATATTGCATTATGTAAATTTAAATGTATTTGTAGTTATTTCACAGAGGAATATAATTGACTTAGATTAGTCATTATTTACCTATGCTAGGTTAGTAGTAGATAAAATTATTTTGTCATAATTAGTAAATGTATTGTATTTAATTATAATTAGAAAATAAAATATTGATAATGAGTTAAAAATTATTAAATTTAGTAAACTATATAAATAAGGAAAAAACAAATAAAACAAAATATAAAGTTTATATTTATCAAAAATAAAATCATTCCAATAAAGGAAGATGGTGAGTTAGTGGTTTTGGAAAAAAGTAGGAAAAAAAGAGATAAAAATCATTCAAAGAAAAAGTGCAACATCCATACATAGAATGTTAGAGAGTTTTAAGGGGGGAAAAAAGAATAAGAAGAATGGGGAAAGGCACATCAAAGAGAGAAGGAAAAAAACCAGAGAACATGAAGTGGAGGCAAAGAGGAGAAGAAGGAGGAGCTTTGTCCAGATTGAGTTTTTTCCAACACCTTGGACAAGTAGGTGGTGTATTTAAATTATGCATATGAATGTGTAGCGATATATATATGTTTATAGGAATGGAGAGATAGGGTATACATATATAGTTTATAATTTTGGTGATTTAGTATATAGCCTTGGCATATAGTTTTAGTAAACTATGAATTGGTGAGTAATATTAACCAAAATACTACTTACATACATATCATAGTATTATAAAGATATCTATAGCAATACATATGATTGAAAATAATGTAATCAGTGTGACATTTTAGATAATATACAATGATTTGTAATTATTAAGTCACTAAGCCGAGAATATATTTATTTATATTTATAAATAGTCGACAAACTGAGAATATATTTATGTAACTAGTCCATATATAAATAAGTCAATGAATTAGGGACTGGTTGTTATATACTTTTATAAGGAAGAGGAGGCTTAGTCGGATTGATAAATGCTAGTTAAATTAATATGTAAAACTTGTAATTACAGTGAACTTAACTTGTTGTATCATATTGTATCAGTGAATAACTGATGATAGTGTCAGTTATTCTGAGTTAAGGGAATGTATAACTTAACTTTTTGTATCATACTATATCATACAGTAATTATAATGAACTTGTATAAATAAAGGGTGAACTTTATAATATATTTTTTATTGAATAATATGCATCAAACCTGACACTTGAATGTATGCAATGACTTAGTAAATGATTTGTAGCAACTTATAAATAGGTAGCAATTTATAAAAAATATGCAGTGATATTTAGATATAGTGAAAACATATACATACCCACTAGGAGTATATTATAAGTAGTGAAAATTATTTCAGAATATGACTTGTAAATTGTATACGACTTGTGGTATGACTTGTACATACTTGTCTATATGACTATATGTATAGAAACATGAAAATCCATAGCGTGTGTTACAACTTATACATATGACATGTGGTATAGGTTTGTAAATATGACTTGTAAATTAGTTGGATGAGTATAAATTATAAAGTTGTGCGTATCATAATATATGTAGTGAGAATATATATATATATATGATTTAACGATTTTAGGAATATTGGTGTATTATTCCTAATTTAGTTAAAAGATCTGAGTAATAAAGTCAGTAAATAAATATGCAATAATTAAGCTACTAATTTGTGTAATTTGATTGTAATTTAAACTTTTATAAAAATAATAATAAGGGTAAGAAAATAAGACTTAGCTAGAAATTGACTGATACAACTGAGACAGAGGCTAGAGTTCACTATGCAGGACTGAGACACTATCATAAATCAGGATCTAGCCTTCATTCAGTGAAAGGATAGAAGCATCAAAAACAAGACACCCTAGTGTCTAACACTATAGTCAACCTCTATTGTTGTTTTCCTAAAAATCTGAGCTTTTTGAGTTTTATTTGCCAGGTTTGTGTGACCCTGCCTATGAATTTTACCCAGTTGGAAGTCTATAGAGCTCCTTGTAGAGCTGATTTTGTCTTTAAACCCCAGACTCCATTGTGTTTTGACCAAATTTGAGAAAGAGGTGGGTTAGTGTCTTTAAGATTCACTGAATGTGTTTTCACACCCCTTGTGTGGGCACACTGCCTACATACCAATACTCTGAAGAGGGATCAATCCATATGTAGTTCTCCTACTTAATGTGCTTTGTACAATAGTGTGTATGAAGATGAAGAATGCTAAACTGGGTGTACTTGAGATGACTAGGGACTGGTGTAAGGATTTGAATAAGATGAAAATAGTAATGGATGGTTGTATGCAGAGAATAAATAAATATTCTTGAGTAGTCTTGCTTGTTTTGTGATATTTGCCAACCCCTTCAAAATGAACTTTGAATGGGATTTTATAGGGATCTATTGGTCATGGGTTAAATTTAATTGCACTAGGCTGACACAATGAAGAAAAGGAATCAATAAAAAATGGTAATCTGAGCTCAAAATGTGATTAGATAAGAGCAATAGAAAGGGGACACCCTAGGGTCTAGCATTATAGTCCAAGTTGGGTGCTATTGTTCAAAGGGTACAGAACCTAGGAGGATGGAATAAGCATGGAAAATGGGTCTCAACTAAGATAGAATGAGGTCTTAAAAGCCTACAGATGACTGAGAATCAGTGAAAAGGTGCTTACAATGGTCATGAAAGCAAGCAGGAGGGACCTATGGGATGGATGTCACAAGTCATACTCAAGTTACCATTTTTTGCATTTTATATGACTATATTTTCCACCCTCCTTTATTTTAGTGATGCAGCAAAGTAAAATACTAAGATAAAGGAAAAATAGAAAATGTACCTAAACTTACCTTCAAGGGTGAAGTTCATGAAGTTGTGTGATGTTGGGTGTGCATAGAAAAAACACATTGTGAAGTGTGAATCTGCAAGAGAAAATAAAGACTAGATCAGTTCTTACGAGCTACGCTATATCTAAAATAATAACGTATAAATCTAGGTAAGAGAGAGAGGAATGGAAAGGAATGATACACCTCACTAGGTATGTGAACCAATACAAAACCTATTGTGATACTAAGTAATGCTAAGTAATGTTGGATGATGTTGTACCAAAAGTAATATCATGAATGGAGTTGAGTGCTCAATTTCCTGAGAGTGGCTCAAGAATACAAAGGCTAGCCCTTTGGCTCCATCATCATCGACTAAGTGAAGCTAGGTGGTCATATGTGTGTTGATTGATGTTTAGACTATGTGTCCAATCCCTTTGCATATGTCGCTGAAGAATACAAAAGCTAGCTAGTCCTTTGTCTCCATTGTTGCTCCATGAAGTGAAACTATAAATTAATACCGATATGAAATGTGTGTTGAATGAGATGGCTCCTGAAGCCCATGAATGTTATATAATATGACAATGTTGGTGTGAATAGTTAAATGTATGTTGGAAACTAGGCCACTCTTAGCCACTCTGAAAGATGGATATTAGGCTTGTATGAAAGCCACTACAAAATTGGTGCACTAGGCTTATATGAAAGGTACTCCAAAATGTGGAAATTAGGCTTGTATGAAATCCACTCCAAAATGATTCCAACTACCTACAACTAGAATAAGGAATGTAACTACTGAGAATGACTGGGTAATGTTGAACTTATAAAGAAAAGAAAATAAATATGTTGCGCACATTGCCCCCAATCATTAGTGTCTAGAACATGGATTATGATCTAGAAGTTATACCAACTACTGTATCTGAAACTAAAAGTGAGAGCCATCATGTTGCATATGATACCCCATATATATATATATATATATATTCTTTGAGCAAAAGTGTACTAAAAACTGTTGATTTTAAACTGGTCTAAATGTGAAAAATTGTAGTTGAACCTACTTCTCTATCTTCTATAAAATCTAGCTTTTTATTGTTTGGATAGGAGAACCAAAAATAGGACACCCTAATCTTTGGCATTGTTGTCCATGTCCACTATTTTTATCCTTTGCTAAAATTGAAAATTGTTCTAGAATCGTCACTATTTTTATGGTCTGATCTACCTAGTTTGATGTCTAGTTGTTGTTCTAAGTGTTTTGAATAATGCTTTTTTTACTATTAGGAGCTCTAATCTCTATGACAAAACCCCTATTTGTTTCCCCTCTTCTGAGGGTAGGAATGAAGACCCTACAATGACTACCCTCAGAGGAAAGATCCCTACAAGTTGTTATATTGCAAAGATACATGATATAGAAATGATAATCAACAAGATATCTCAAGATATAGCATAGTTTGTAATAAGAGATTGTTAGATCAATAGGGGTATGCCTAGAGTGATATAAAAATATAATAGCATATGTAATTTATTGAATTGAAAATTAGAACTGAAAGTTTGGTTAGTTATAAGTTGTTAGTTGTCAAGGAGGGATGGATCATGATGTCCATCATGGCATCCAAGATAATAAGATAATGCATGATGTGGATCATAGCATTACAAACAATGAGAAGTAAACAAGAAAAAAGCACAAAAGGCAAGAAGCAAGAAGTATAAAAGAGTGGCTAAGGGGCCATGTAAACAAGGGACATAAGCACATGTCACTCAAACTAGAAATCAAGTATACAAGGCATGTTCAAATGCCACATACACATACAATTGAAACAAGCAAGGGTTGGCACGATGGCCACAATCACATATAATATTACAGGCAAAGAACAATGAAAATTTTCCTAAGGCACACACATGAATAGAAGTGAAAGACATTGGAAAATGTCCTAAGGCACATATAGAAGACAAAATAGGAACTGAGGAATGCAATCAATCTAGCTATACAAATCAAGAAAGAAAAGCATGTAAAAACTAGAAATACAATCGCATCTAACTAATCAAAGAAAGAATGTGAAAGTATGTAAGACATGGTAATGCAAGACTAGGTATATGCTAAGAAATACATAAGTGATATATACTAGTGAGTGTTGATAGAGTAATCTATGTATGCTAGTAAGTAATGTACATCAACATGATAACTAGAGTGTGTGGTGTAGGAATGACATAACCTGGATGGTGTAGTCATGTAGAAGATGGCCCCAGTGGGTATATGTATCTATGTCTTGAATGTAGAAGTAAGATGCCCCCTCAATGGGTAGAATGAAGCAATTAAAGAGCTATATGTCACTACACACACTCAAAATAAAATCAAGTGAAGCATGGTAATGTAGATAAATCGATAAACAATAACATAGAACAACAAATGTAAGTCTATCATAGTAGTAGAAATGTAAATCATGGATAATGCATAAAATTGAAATATTTTTGGTGTTTGTTAAATTATTTACATGTTTTTGTATCTTGAAATATTTAAATTTTTTTGGTATTTTTGAGATTTTATATTATTTTTAGATTTTGAGTTATTTGAAACTATGTACAATCAATCATAAGGAGACTATGTACAAGATATTCAAAAGGACTATGTACAATCAAGCATGAGGAGAATATGTACAAGTAAAACTAAGGAGAAATGATTCTAATCGATGAGTCTCATGGGAGGCTCCCTATCATGGTGCCTTGTATCAAGGAGAGAAATCATGTGTGATTGTGAAGCACGATGAAAATGCAAAGACTATGTCTCTGAAAGTTGTATATGTTGTAAATGCTCTAAAATCTCTAAAGTAGAAACCAAATTTGGGATCATCCTATAATTATGAGAAGTGGATGCAGCTATAGGGCTCTTAAGGACCCATCTGGTGGTAGGATAAACTCGCTAAACATGTGTTATGTGTGTAAAGGCATGAGATCTTAATGATTCTACCCTGGGTGTGAACACTGTAGCTGGAAGTTGTCTAGAATCCTAAAGATATGTAGGCATATGAACTCTTTCTGCTGGTGATGGATGCCTCAATTGTGTCTAAATCAAAACTAGAAGAGTAACTATAATTGTTGGAGAAACTAGAACTGGAGGCTAAACTAAAACTAATGACTGTAAAGTAGAAGATGGATCTGAAGTGGGGAGCGATAACTCATATGGAACTCCACCAATTGTAATAACTTGATTATCATGAATGAATTTCATGCATCTATGAAGTGTAGAATATACTACTCAATGTTTCTAAATCCATGGTCAACCAATCAGCATATCAAAAACTCTTGCACTGAGAACTATAGTAAATGGTGTAGCCACATGTGTTGGACTAACCTATAGAGGAAGTATGATCTCACCCAATAAACTATGTATGTGCCCACTGAATCCACTAATAACTATGTCCATTAGAGTAATATCTTGCTTTGAATATCTCAAATGTTGTAATAATGTCATAGTGTACATGTTCATGTTGGATCCATTATCTATGAGAACACTATGAATAGAATGATTATAAATGTAAGCTCTAATAAAGAGTGCATAGTAATCCAAATCATCCTCGATGATCTCCTACTCTGAGAAGGAGATGGGAGGTCTAGATGTAACTCTAGAATTGTATACATCAATCATGTTACTCAAAAGATGTGTCTCAATTGAAGGTGCCCTATATTTATCTTGTGGGGGATTTGCATGATATGTATGGTGAACCCCTAATGTCTCCCTTGTCTCTTGTTTGGAATGTTGTAAGAATGGATTGGAGAATATTTTTAATGCTTTATCACATGTTGGCTTGGCTAAGGAGGCTTAACTAGAGTACCAGGATCAATATGATTGCCATATATCAAATCATGTATCTTGTGTCTCAAATTGATGCATTTATTTTTTGTATATCCTAGTGCCCTATGAAACTTGAAAAATGCATTCTAATCATATCCCCATGGAAGAGGATTTATTGCTTCAACTTCCTAAATAAGAGGGAGAGATATGATATTACATTCCAAAAGTTGTTGTAAAACTCTGGCTGGAGAAACTGGTTGATTGGTAAAAGTTTGTCAAAGAGGTGTTGATAAGACCCCTCACTGAGGGGGATCTGAAGTTGCATTAACTATAGGTTGATTTTGACTCTTGTTATCATTAACCTTGACTTTTTATGGGACTTTGTTGTTACTCTTGTTTGTTTTTTCTTAGATACTTGTGTACTTGAGTTTGCCCATTGAGATTAACTTGACTTCTCTTTCCTTTTGTGTGATATAATTCAGTGAAGGAAGAGAATCTTTTAAACATAATTTATTCATGAAAAGATGGTAGAAGACTATGTTTGAAGAGATCTTGTAACTCTTGATCAACCATGGGGCTAGTCATCTTAGCCAAAATAGTCTTATATCGAAGAACATAATCTGTGAGATGCTCATTTGGCCTTTGTTTCTGTTGTGCAATTTGGGTATATGAAACCTTATCACCAATCTTAATGTTGAAATGAGCTAGGAATATGTCAGCTTAAGGATTTTATGCATTGACCAATTGACTCAATAAACTATAGAACCATTGTAAAGCATAATCCTTTAGGATTTGTGAAAATAGCTTGGTAAGTAGCCAATCATTTGGTATATAGTCCAAACCCTGATACATGAAAATATATCAAATGTGTCTCTGGATCACCCTTGCCATCATATAGAGTAAGCTTGTTTGAACAAAACCTTGTGACAAGGGTGTAGAAACAATGTGATGTGCCAATGGTGTATTCAGTAGAGAAAAATAATCCAAACCTTATGTAGGTCTAGAGGCACCCTGCTCAATATGTAGCACCTTGGATTGAAGAGATCTTATCTCTTGCACAAGATTTGCCACATCAGGAGACAAAGATGTACTAGTTATAGTTGGTGGCATAAAGGCAGGTTGGGCTATTATAATGTGTTGTTGAGACATGGTTGCCCTCATAGTGGCATGTGTAAATGGATGCTCTGAAGGAATGGAAGACTCAACTTGTTTAGCCTTTTTTATTTCTTTGATAGATTGTAAAATAAGAGTAAGATCTTGGGGATGGTCCTAGAGTCTTTCTTGAAAACTTTTTAGGATCAAATATTTGTTGAGGGAAACTTCATTATTAATAATTGGTGAAATTTGATCAATATTATGATGTGGTGGATCATGAACATCAGTTTTTGTATCATCATTACTATTCTCAGACTGCTCATCATCAAAATTATTCTCATTGAAATTGGTGTAATCAAGATGTGTAGGATTTATATTAGGAGTTTGAACTAGTTGTTTATCCATGATATATGGTCAAGTTGAATAAATATAGGTGAATTTAGGATGGTTTCCACTAAGTCTTTCACTTCATCTCAAAGGAAGAGATGCAAATAATTTAGGTGGCATAAGTAAAACAACTTGGATAATAGTAGAAAAGATTAAACATATATAATCTAAACAAGGAATTAGAATATACATAAAAAGGATACGAAGCTCACAAACATGTAAGATGATATCTTAAGAAGAAATGGGACCTATTATATACAATTAAGGTTTGAAATATGATTATTTTAAAATTTACTATGAAATTTTGAAATTTAAAGTGAATTTTTGAGTGCAATATGCAACTAAAAATCTAGAAAATTATTAGAAAATGCTTGATTGAATAGGACCTAGTATGTGCAACTAGGGTTTTGAGAAAAATATTTTTTTGTTGAAATTACTATTGAATTATAAAAATTAAATTGAATTTGTAATTTAAATATGTAAGTAAAAATTCAAAAAATTATAGGAAAAATACTAAGAAAATATCAAGACCTAATATGGGCTACTAGGGTTTGAAAGAAATTTATTTTAAAATTACTAAAAAAAATTGAAATTTAATTCTAATTTATGATTTTATTTAAACAAGTAAAAAAACAAATATATTAGGAAAAATCAGTAAGAATTTTACCCTAGGGTTTTTATGCGCAAACAAAGTAAGTTGGGTTCACCAAATGATTTAACAATTTTGGGAATATTGGTGTATTATTCCTAATTTAGTTAAAGAGTCTGAGTAGTAAAGTTAGTAAATAAATATGTAATAATTAAGCTACTAATTTATGTAATTTGATTGCAATTTAAACTTTTCTAAAAATAGTAATAAGGGTAAGAAAACAAGACTTAGCTAGAAACTGATGGATACAACTGAGACAGAGGTTGGAATTCACTGTGCAGGATTGAGACACTATCACAAATCGAGATCTAGCCTTTATTTAGTGAAAGGATATGAGTGTCAAAAATAATACACCCTAATGTCTGATGTTATAGTCTACCTCTACCATTGTTGTCTTGAAGATCTAAGCTTTTTAGGTTTTGTTCGTCGGGTTTGTGTGACCCTACCTGTGAAGTTTTGATAGCTATAAGTCTATATAGCTCCTTGTAGAGATAATTATGTCTTTAAACCCTAGACTCCATTATGCTTTGACCAACTTTGAGACAAAGGGGAGGTTAGTGTGTGTAAAATTCTTTGAATGTGTTTCCACACTCCTTATGTGGGCACGTTGCCTACATACCAATACTCCAAAGAGGGATCAAGCCATATGTAGTTCTCCCACTTAATGTGATTTGTGCAATAGCGTGTATAAAGATGCAAAATTATAAACTAGGTGTACTTGATCTAGGTGTACTTGAGATGATTAGGGCCTGGTGCAAGGATTTGAATAAGCTAGAAATAGTATTGAATGGTTATATGCAGAGAATAGGGAAATATGCTTGAGTAGTCTTACTTGTATTCTTATTTGTTTTGTGATATTTTCCAACCCCTTCTAAATTAACTTTGAATGGGCTTTTATAGGGATATATTGGTCATAGGTTAAATGCAATCACATTAGGCTGACACAATGAAGAAGAGGAATCAAGGAAAAATGGTGATTTGGGCTCAAAATGTGATTGAATAGGAGTGCTGCAAAGGGGACACCCTAGGGTCCAGTGCTATAGTCCAAGTTGGGTGATATTATCTACAGGGTAAGGGACCTAGGGGGATGGAATAAGCATGAAAAAATGGTCCTAATTGAGCTGGAATGAGGTCTTGAAAGCTTATGAATGACTGGGAATCAATGAAAAGGTGCCTAGAAATAGGAGGGACTTATGGGATGGATGTCACAAGTCATACTCAAGTTAACAATTTTTGCATTTTATATGACTACAATATACCTTTAGCGACTCAATTTGACATACAAATAATTTTTTAGGTATAAGGCAATAAGTTTAGTTTTATGACTATCTGATTTGCTTGAATAGAAACTTGATGTGGTTATATAGTGATCACTTAAATGTCTATAATCTATTCTATACTAAGGCAATGAACTGGTATAGGAAGTGATCTATGTTATACGTAAGGAAGTCAGATTTTATGAAATAAGTGGATCTATATTAAGGTAACAAATTGGTATTTAGAGGCGATCTGCAAGATATACATAGTAAGTCTTAAAATCTACAACAAATAATAGTAATATAGGTTTATATAGTGATGATATATATGACACCAAAATATATTTATCACAAGTAAAACATTAGTTCATGCATTAACATAGCAGCTTATAAGCGTTGATATTTATGATAGCGATAAATAGTTATTTTTTAATGCTATAAAGTTACTTCACATTAACATGATATGAGTTAATGCAAGATTGAATAGTGTGTATGATTGTAGTTTTATGGATATATAATATATGTGACTAAACCAATATTCCATATACATACTTGAATAATTATCTAAGCCATATTATAGTTGATTAAACCATAATGTATGTATTATATATTGATGGGACATTCTCAAATATTTAATCCATATACATACTTGGATATAATTCGTATACATTCTCAATTATGGTGTAATCTGAGTTCATAGGTTTTACAGGAATAGTTACTGATACCATGATTTTAAAATGCTCTAATATTTTTAGTGAGGTTAAAATTCCCCTTATTATGAATATTTTTTGACTTAGAAAAGCTAAAACTCACACTTGCATAATGATATTTTTATCCTTAAGCCATAGCTAAAAGACAGGGTATGAGTTATGAGTTTTTAGTTTAATTATCCAAGAATATCTTTATGTTGTGCTAAATCACTCTTTATATAATAAAAAAATTGTAATTAAAACTTGTGATACCTACATATTGGATTTATATTATTCGTAGGTTATAATTTAGCAATGTAGATTAATATAATGTTGGATTTATATTATATGTAGATTTATTATTTCAGATTGAAAAAAGGCAAAAATAATGATGAGACAACATTGTTGAGATATCACCCTCAGAGGTTAGCAAACCAAGCGTAGCTTGACACCCTTAGTAAGTTCCATAGTTAGGGACAAAAACTATGAAGTAGAATTACATTTTAGAATCCCTTATCTTATAAAGATAATCAATATATTTCATGAACCAAAAAGTTATCATGATTGTTGAAATCATATAGAGTTCTTGATTAAAGTTATAAATGACTATTAATATACTATATTGAAAACTTATGCACGGTAAATATTATGAGTATATTAATATGTACAATTGTTTAGACATATATAGTATATATTAGTGCATCATGATGTGTGTCTATAAGCAATATTAGTATGCAATTTAAACATAAGAAATACCTGGTTGGTATACACTATATTTTCTTGTCTATTATTAAGATTATGAGACATTTTATTCTTGAAATTGTAAGACTAGTTGTTCATAATTCAATAGTTGTGATAAATAATAATGAACTATGATATTATGGGATGCCATAGAGTGTATTATATTTGGACACTTACTTATAGGAATTAGAAAATTGTAGTCTAAGTGTCTATTATATCTGGGTGGTATAAACTATAATTATTATGTATATTATTAATGATATTATGATGATTTATTTATATGTTTGATGGGCTAAATGTATGCATTTTAAATATTTCTATGTTTAGCATGTTTTATGATAGCTAGTATAAATTATTGTGTTGTGTCTACGTATGAAAATTAAAATATGCAGCCTAATATATATGATATACCTAATTGGTATAATTTGCACTTGTTTACTTAATAATTATGCAATAAATGATATTGTATAGATTCATTCATATGTTCGATGGATTAAATGTATACATTTGATTATTCATGTGTTTATCATGTTTTGTAATTTCTAGTAGGAAGTAATTTTTATGAATCTATTGGTTATATGTGTGTGTGTGTGTGTGTGTGTGTTAACCAAATATTGCATTGTTGGTACTGAGTAAGTAGTGAGACGTACTTCACTAGCTTACTAGTATCACAATCCCAAATAAAGGTGATATGATCAAGTGGTGTGTATGAAATTGACTGATCCTAGAGATCAATAACTATTGAAAACTTTGGCCAAAGTAATGTTAGTTAGGCATTGTCATTTCATGTGTATGATTTACATGTTTGTGTGATATCTTATTAGAATGGGTTTTTTATGGTACACTACACATTTTTTTAGAAATCATATAGCATATGGGTACTAACTTGTCTCTTTGGATTCCCACACCATCACTATCTACTCATCCATGAAGGGAGGGCCATTCCCTGATGGAAAATTATGTGGGGGATCGATATTCTATGGTTGGTGTGTAAAAGCACTCAGATGATGCTCTCTCTCCTCACAACAGTACTTACTTGGAGACAACACATGAGATTGCCATAGATACTAGAGTTTGGGAACTCATACTCCATGGATCCATGTATCTTGTATTTATACATTGTATTATATTTATTATTGAAATATTACCTAATGAATTTTAATTACTTACTTATTGTACTTTGACAAAAGTGGATGTATGGTTGTACCAATCATTGCTTGAAGTTTGTAGTTACTTTTTATATTCAATTATGATTAATGATGTATGATGTCACATGTTTCATTTATAGTTATTATACTTAGAGTATTTTATATGGTCACTAATTAGATTCTTATGGTGTAATTTAAATAAATAATTCATTAATTAAACTAAAAAAATGTATCATGTTTTTCTAAGTTAAAACCCAGTGGAGTTGTTACACCTACAATCATTTATCTCCATGAGTTGTACAAACACACAAATAAAGATAAATATATGACCTAGTATTATGTATCTACTAATCTTAAATTTTTCAACATTCTCCTCCTTAGTACAAACATAAACAAATGGAACAAAACCACTATATACCAATTAAAACAAACATATGATTTGACACATACTTTGATAGATGGGAACACATAAACCAATCTACGGATATGAAAACACATCACCAGTATAAGTTACATGAAATAAGACATATTAATTCATATTTCATATCTATGTGAACATACATATTTATTTACAAACACACTACATATGTATGAATAGAGACACAATATAGAATTTGTGATGACCTACACACATAAATAAGGACTCATGCATCTATCTTAAATTTATACTAAGTGAGAACACATCATCACTAATCTCATCACAAGGACATACTCTATTGTTTACAAATTTATTTTTTAGTGAAAACATATCATCACTGAATAATCACTAACACATCAAAAAAACATTAAAATAGTGGGATTGGATCCTCACTATGTTTTCACGAAGTGTTGTCCACCTCACTAAATCTTATGTTTGTAGCCATTGTACTTGATAATTGTCACATGATCACAAAAAAAACAAATGGTTACCACTACCACTGGACACTATTATTGACTTTAGTCAGTTTATCATAGATTTTCAAATGTCTATAGTTGAAGTACATTATCACTACCACTAATAATTAACAACTCTTCAGGTTATATGGTCATTTGGGCATAATCATTTTATCAATATAATAATCAGCAACTTCAAAATTACTGAAGCACTCAAATCAAATTGGGCCTCCTCCCTTTGTTTCCTCCAACCTCTAGTTTGTTTAACTGATTAGGTCAAATGTGCATGGTCTTTCATTAAACATCGTACATTAAACAAACCCACACCCAAGACATAATGGATATACATAATCCCAAGGATGTTGGGTTCTCTTAATAATGTATCCTTTACAAAGGGTATTAATTAGATTTCAACAACACAAAATAAATCTTATTGACTAACAAGCCCAATGAGAACTACCAAACAATTATTGAACATAAAATGACACTAATACACAAATTATTGATGTATCATACTACTAAATATCTATAAAAAACTTATTTGACTATAAAACATCACACATTTATTGAGATCTCATTAATTAAAACTCAAAAACATCAAATTAAAAGAAATTCCTAAAAACCTATTGTAAAGACAAATTACTAAAAAATATATATATATTATCACCTAATATTATAAATGTTATACTTATAGTATAAAAACTATATTATTCAATATTTACACTATATTAACAATGATGACCTTAGCATGTTGACATTGTAATATGATCAGTGAATGCATTTGAATGATAGATAAGATTAAAGGGATAGAAGAGGTGCATGGTATTGGCATAGTGCAGTAGTGGAGGTCTGTGATAAATAGAGGCCTACAATAAATGGAGATGGAAATAGGCATGGTGAGCACATTTATCAATGCATGAGAGATCAAAAGAATATATGCATGGATCTGTGTTAGATTAGATGAACCTGTTGGATTGATTGTGCATAGGTCTTCAATACAGATACAAATCTTGGTAGATATTTGAATGCACATAATTTAAACTTAGCAAATGTCATTATAGTACACAATGAACTAAAAAAACTTCTCAAGGATTGAGAGGAATGTAGTTTGACTGGTGAGGATGATGATTATTTATATCCATCCACTAGGGTAAAAATCTCTTTAGGTACTATTGACTAATTTAACCAAAATTCAAATTAATTCAACCCCTTATATAGTTTAAACTTGTTATAGCATCCCTTAGGGTGTAAACTGTGTCCCATGGTCTTTAATTAAGTCATATATATGTTTCATCTCTTGTCACATTTGTATAGTTGGTCTTATGTCATCTAGGGGTCACATTTTGAGTCATTTAAGGAAATGCTATGATTTCCATAGGAAGATAAGTGTGTCCAAGTGTACCCTAACATCCTACATGTCATAATATGTTAGATAAACTATTTTGAGACTGATATCATGTAGGTGCAATGTTGAAAACAAGATGATTAGGCAATTTCATGTGGTTTTATGTAGTTATACAACCTATATAATAGTTTGGGCATATGTGGCTAATTTAAAAGTGTCTCTTGAGATATTCTCAATTCACTTCCATGCGTAGATAGCTTTTATAGACCTAAAAATGAGCAAAACTAACCTTTATTCCTATCACCCTCCTAGATAAGGTCAAATGGTCAACCAGTTTCAGCTTGGTATGGACAACAGGATGTGAGTTAGATTAAGTGCACTTGGTGGGTGATAGTACTCTCTATGTACTAAAAATTCATGAAAATAGTTGCATGTTTTGTATATTATGCTTCATGAACCATTGCTAATAAGGTTGATGACTTTTTTCTACTTGCACATCCCCATAGCCTTCAATTTTCTTCTCTATTTGGATTGATATGAGCAAACCCAGTGGTGTACATTTTATTAAGGAGTATGAGCATCCTTCTCACAAGGTTTCGAGTATATTTTACACATGTGAGTGTGAAGAATATGGGAATTAGCATCTCATTTTGATAGTGGAGGACTTCATTACAATCTATAGATAATGTTTTTACTCTTGTAAATCTTACCTTCTTACATTTGTCTTCAAGACAAAGGTGTTATGTTGTGTTTCAGTCTCTCATGGCAGGGTGATCAGTTTTCCTTTGAAGGTTGAGTCTCAAAAGTGGCATTGATTGGGTGAAAGGTCTAAAACATACACACACATTCAGTTTTTTCTGTAACTATTACCTACAATCAAGTGATATGAAGCCCTAATCAGGTATGTTGATGACACAAGAATGTTTCAAAGATTGTGAAGATACTCTCAAAGTTTAAACAATAAGATTGAGTTATTAAAAAGTTTAGAGATTGGTTATGACAACCAATTCAACACATATAATTCAAATAATATATTCACCTGCAGGTAGTTTATAGTGACCTAAGTTCAATCCAAGAAGGCAGAGCATTATTGAGAGGAAAGTGGTTGAACCCATGTGAGACCTTCAATTAGGTCTAAGGGTATAGAGAAGACTATTGTGATAATGGTGAGGTCATTAGGTGCAGTCAAACTTGAGTTCAATTTTTGCAAGTATTAAAATTTGCAATTGTGATAACTTACCTTAACTTTTCTGAACCAATTTTTGCTCATACACTTGGTCTTTCCATGGTGAAGTTCATTGAGGAGTAGGCAGGTCTAGTAGTTTACATATTGCATTCCAAGCATAGGGGCAAGGTATTAACATATGAAGATGGTTTTTTTATCAATAAAATATGATGGTGTAATGGTTCCTAACTCATACAAATTTTGACCTAAAAGACTTAATGAACATTGTACTAAGATGACTAAAAGTAACCTAATTTGCAGTGACCTATAGTATTGAGTGAAATTATGGTCTTTAGGCATGATAAGATATCACATAGGTGTGGAATGACATTAATGACCTCAAGAGCAGTAAAAGAAGGTGAATTTTAGGATTAAAACATACACCATCACCTATAGGTCTCATATTCCCTATATTGTCATCTACAGTCAGTCTACAAACTCATAGTACACTAGTGGTAGTAAGAGATGATAAGCACAACCCTAGGGCAAGAGTTGAGTCCATTAAACTATGGAATGATCTTAGAGAGAAAAAATAGGATATAATGTATTAATTTCATACAAATGAGCACCTAAAGGGGTCTCATGATTTTTACCTAATGTACATCTACAGGTGACACAGTTTAACACATATAGTAGACTGACCTAGACAAGTAGAGAGAGACAAGTTAGGAGGTAAGTAGAGGGGTATGATGGATAAATAATACTAAAACCACTCTCATAGTGGTAATGACACATTATAAATTGATCCCAATAAGAAAATGTCCTAACCTACAGTCACAGCTCAAGGTTCTTAGGCCCAAGCATGATTTTGTGCATAGTCATTAAACCTACAAGCCACTCTTAAAGATTTGAAGTATTGAGGACCCTAGAGAAGTGATCCAGATATGAAACATTAGAAATTTTGTCTTCAAGACCTAATATATCCTCCCATCACCACATTTTGTCAAAGCAAATAGGGGAGATGCCCTTTCTTTTATCTAAAATAGAGGGCACTCCTAGTCAAGGAAAAACTACATGTTTGGTGTGTGAATGGTGATAGGAGGAAAAGGAGAATAAGATGAATTTTAGAAAGGTGTGTAGAGTTTTATTGAAGGTATAAAAAGTTATAAAAGACCCCATAGTCACTAGACCACTCACAGGGGGATGTATACACAATCCAACACAGTGAGGCTTATTAAGCTTAAAACTAGGCCTATACCCTAATGACCTCTATCTTAATTCAAATGACTACATGACCTTATAATCCAATTGAGAGTATTAAATAGGAGGTATAAGTTTTGTCAAGACATTTATTTTGTATAGAAATAACATAGAGTGGTCAACTTGACCTAAAACCATGACAGTGGTACCTAGAATTCATGAGAAAGCTCGATAGGATAACTTCAAGTGCTCACATTTGTACGGACACCAAGCATGAGACCTCAAGAATCTATGGGTATATGGGGAGGGTCATATACTCAATATTTATGAAATTGGTTTATGTTTTATATGTTGGAATTTTATGAACTATTGTTAAGAACTAAAACCTCTAAAAACCTTGGTTTTGATCTGATGGAGAAAATATGCAAGGAGATCCACTTAAAGTGGGTAATCTAGCCTATAAAGTTTTTGGAACTTATATAAGACTCTCTCAGGATCCTAAATATCCATTTGGTATGTATTGTCATTTGTATAGACAAGGTAAAATATGGGTTTTCTACAAGTTTTGGTGTATTTTATAGGTGTAGAGGAGGATTGGTGGATGAAATCCATTAAAGGAGGTCAATAGGGACTTATTTTAACTCCATAAACTCATTTATCATCTTGGATAAGCATGTAAACCTCTCTATGACATAGTTCATTTCATGAATTCTTAGATAGATAATGAAAATAGTAAGTGACTACCTAGTGATAAGATGAGAAGTTTGTTTTTGGATCTTTTTAAGGTCTAATTCATGGATTAGAAGACAGATGGACCTTGAACATGTGTCCTAACACCTCTTCCATGGATTTGGTATAGAAACTTCAAGTTACTTAGGTGACAAGTGTGAAGGCCTAGGCCTAGAAGACCAGTGAGAGACTACAGATAGTGAATGCAAGTGGCATAAAGAAGGTTATTAGTTAAGGAGGCATCTGATGACTATCATAGCTTGTTTCAAACCTCCCTAAGATAGTGCATATTTTTAAATTCTTCCTAGTTTAATTTCAAGTAGTTAAGAGATGCTTCATCATGAAGGTAGTTTCAAGAGGGCTAGTTGAAGATTCTTTATGCCTGTTTGAAGATTTTGTCATGATTTAGATGGACACTTATCCAAAAGGACATTCATGGTCTATTATCCACTCCATTATCTTAAAATGATACTTATTTTAATATTTTTACACTTGTCTTTGTGACCTTTCTACTTCCCTTCTTCTCTTTCTTCTCACATGCTCTATAAATGCATGCCATTTTGGATTTTGTAAAAAATTACACACCTGGTATGGTGAAGCCCTACTAGTTTGAATATTGTATTTTCATTTGAGATAAATATTTGCAATTTGGTTTTGAGTTCATAAGTTATTTTGTCTAAGTGTGTAAAGTGGTGCATAGTGAAGTGTCTAGTGATAAGTATCTATCCTTGCCTTCTCTTTACTCTTACATGTTTGACGCAAGTAGTTTCCACTCTAATAGGTCACATGAAGTGTAGTAAAGTTTATTTGTCTATCTCTAAGTGTAATAAGTAGCATTAGTGTCTATAATCTAACCTATGGTCCACTCACCTTGAGTAGTGTAATGCATATCATCTCCATGTTTAAAATACTCATGTTAGAGCAATCTAGGATGTTGATACTAGTGTTGTAAAGTCACATTTCATAGTGAAATGGTATGGTAGTCTAGTATAGATCATTCTAGTGTATCACCTCTTTAGAGTAGTTTACTTTCATGTTTCTTCCTATCCTTTTTCATTTGAGTAATCAAGTAGTGTAGGTGATAATCAAGAAAAGAGAAATCTAAGGAGCTAGGCCTTAAACCTAGAGGTTTATCTCTGCTATATGAAACCCACAGGCCTAGAGGTAATCCAGTGTTTCACTCAATATAGAGTATTCTTGCACAATCATCTCTAAGATGAAATATTGAGTGACAACAGGTATTTAAAATGAAGAGTCAAGTGGTTAAGGCCTTGAATCTAGAAGTTTACCTCTAATATAGGCAACCCATAGGCCTCGAGGTAATCCAATGTTTCACTCAATCTAGATTAGGCTTGAACAACCATCTCTAGGGTGCAAGATTGAGTGAAAATAGTTTTGGCATGCATGATGGGACAATTGTCTCAAGTACATCTTGTCAAGGTGAATATTGATTTTGATAACATCATAGTTGCATATGGTGTTCTACTCAGCATTTGATGACTCCATTCAAGGTAATATCTAGTTTTAGACCAAGTTTTATTATTTATTTATTCATACTTCATGGTCCTTACTAGGTCAGCTTCTAGTAGAGGTATCAATCCCATAAACCCACTCCTTCAACTTAAACTTCCCCTTGAAGTTCAACATCCTCAACCTATCTTGACCTTTGAATAATAAGAAAACTTTACAAGCCAAGAAGATCAAGAAAGTGAATAGGAACTTGAGGACAACATGGCTAGGCAGTGTGCCTTCCTAGCTTTTAACACTAAAAATCCCATACACCTCAATGCATATGATGATATACCTCCTAATGTTACTAAGAGTGTTCCCACATTCAATGGGGAAGGTCGTGTGACCCCTAGTGAGCATATTGGGGACATCTCAAACTTCTATAGATTTCACAATGTTGATGAAGTCAATGTTATAATTATACTACTTGCCATGTCCCTTAGAGGGAAAGCTTCTAACTTGGGATGGTTTTGGAGAATTGTTGCCTTTAAGGTTTGAGGATAAAAGTGATCACACATCACTCATTCATAAGCTCAATGTAATTCAAATAGGTCCCAAGGAGACTATGCATGACTTCCATGAGAGATTTGAAAGAGCTTGGTATAGGTTTCCTCTTCCCATGAGACCACCTACAATATTTGTTTTCCTTATATACCTAAGAGCCATTGGAACTGATATAGCCATCATGTTGTAGTCCATGGGTGGTTACACCTTACCTGAAGCATATGACCTAGACATTAGAGATGATAATGGCCTAATACAAGTCAGAAAACTACCTCTAAAATTCTCCATGCCTCTTAAGTCCAATATGTCTATTACTACTCCAAATGTTACTCTAATTCCACATGCAAATACCAAGTCCAAAGATGCCCCAAAGATAATCAAAATATGTCATTGTTTTGAATTCAAAATGCAAGGCCTTAGAGGCTCAAGTTAGGCAACTCAATCTATAGTATGGAGTTAACCCTCAACAAGGAAATAGGTTCCCACCTCAAAAATATGTTTTAATGTGGATTTCAAGGATAACCTAACTTCAATAGGCCACCCAATGCATATAATCCAACCTCTACCTCTGACATATGAGTTATGGTTATGGTTCATAGTAGCTTGGTCCAAGGACAAGAATGATAGAAAAGACAGTTCATAGATGCCAATGAATATGGAGCACAATATTTGGTAGCTCAAAGAGGAGTTACTCCTTAACTAATAGCAGAAGATGATAATTACATTCAATCAAATGAAGGATGGCAGCCCCAAAAAGTGAACCTTACAAACTTTCTAGTGGAAGACACATATGTCCTCAACTAGAATACTTCAATTATATATAATATTAAAGCAAAGAGAAAGGCCTTGGGAGATGTCCATGGTGTTGATACAAGTTCAAATAGCCCTTTTTATAGGATTGTAATGTGTGAGTCCAAGTGTGAAAATCCTTACAACTTTTGCATCTCCTCAAAATCAAAATGTCAGAAGGGTGACTCAAAGTGTTCCATTGCCTCAAGCTCAAGGCACTTATTTTCCTTCAATAACACAAGAAAAGGTAAATGTTACTTCTTTGAACATCATTGATTCTTTGAATAATTTTAAAGCTAGTATCTCTCTTTGGGAAGTGTTTCACATGCCTCATTGAAAGGAGCTTCTTCAAGAACAACTATCTCAAATCCACCTCAATCCTCAACCATAGAGTCATGGTAATGTTTCCCTCACCATTGCTCCCACACACATTGTTGAAACCTCTTCCAAATCTGAAAAGCCTCCATCCTTCTACCTCACTCTCATTTTTGGAGACAAGCTTGTTCACAATTGTATTGTGGATAGTGGGGTAAGTACATCAGTGATGCCCAAGCTTGTGGCAGATAAATTACACCTAAAATATGAACCATACAATAAGGTCATACTAAAACTTGATGGGAAACTAGCTAAGTTAGTGGGACTTGTCAAGGGTTTGAGAGTTTTCTTACATGATTGTCCAAGTTTCCCTATCCTTCAAGATATAGTAGTGGTTGATTTGTCTACTCACTTTGTTATCTACTTCTCAAGGGATTTCATAGCCAAGATAGGAGGCTATCTCTCTATATATTGGTCCTTCTTGGCCTTCAAGACAAGGTATGGAGCAAATTTAACCATTAGAACTCAACTATTGGCTAAGTTTCATATTGAGCCCTATGTGGAAGCAATCTCTAATCTCAAATGTACAATCAGTGATCAAAAGGAGTATGTTATGGATGATGGATCATCCTCTAATCTTGATGACATATCTAATATATTCCTAGATGATTATGGTACTGAAACTTATAGACATGATCCATACACTTTCTTTGAGCAAAATAATCTTGGCATATACATCATCCATGAGGGAGGATATGAAAACTCTAAGGTAATGATTGATAATTACTTTTCATAAGTTGTTGAGGTTAATCACCTTGTTCATATGCATGATGATGATGTTCTTCAAAATATGGTGGATCAACACAGTGAGGAAAATAATGCCATTATGCCTGCACAAGATGGAGGAGTCCTTGAAGGTGACATGCATGAAGAGGAAGATGACCTATGGCAAAATTTTCATGCCATAGTTCAAGAATTTGAATAGATGATTAAGTCAAATTTTCCTCCTAAGAAACATGAATCTAATAATAAGGTTGTTGATGAAGATCCTAAGCATGAAGGAGAGTTTCTTATCAATCATGAGAATGAATGTCTAGTCACTGCCAAGAAGGTTACAATCATGGATGAGTCTAGTGAAGCCAAAGCAAAAAATTCTATGTTTGAGGAATAGTCAACACCTCAACCAGAGGTTGAACCATTTTTATATGTGTTATAGTATAAATAATACAAACTTGATGGTTCTAAACATCAAGTGTATCATGTTCTATAAGAGTGTGAAATTGAAGCAACTTTGGAGGCTCCCAAGTTTTAGTTTGAGAAGTGGAAATTATACATGATAGAATTCAAGAAGACTACAAAGCCAAACAAGATTCTTGGAGGGAAAGATGGACCATTCATGAAGGCTCCAAGAGACACACTTTTAGTCAGTAGAAGATCTAAAGATGGTGAGTAATTTGACTACTTACATAAGTGTTTATTGATAAGTATGCTTCACATGATGGATTGATTTCTTGGAGTATAAATGATGCAAGACAAACTATCTTTTATAATAGTTAAAGAAATGGTGATTATTCTTCACCTTAATTGTTTGATTTCCTATATATATTAGGATAGTTGTGTTTTACTTATGTTGTGTGTGTTTACCGTAAGTGTTATTAAGAGCACAAGTGTGTTTGATTTGGTGTGTTGTCTTGTGTGTATGTTTTCTATTGTGTGGTGTGGTTTCAAATTTAATTTAGTGTCAAGTATAGTTTATAGGTAACTCCATATCCCAATGGATAGGAGAAGGTTACTAGTCTTTGGCATAGTTGGCTTGCCACGCCTAGGAAATCACCAAAATGTTGAATAATTTAACCACAAGTCAAATTAGGTAAACCCTCTATATAGTTTAAACTTGTTATAGGTTCCCCTATGGTGTAAACTATGTTCCATTGTCTTTAATGAGGTCATATATATGTTTCATATCTTGTCACATTTGTATAGTTGGTCTTATGTCATCTAGGGGTCACATTTTGAGTCATTTAAGGAAATAGTATAGTTTCCATAAGAAGAAAAGTGTATCCAAGTGTAATATAACATATTACATGTCATAATATGTTAGATAAACCATTTTCAGACTGACATCCTGTAGGTGCAATGTTGAAAATAAAAAGATCAGATAGTTTCATCAGGTTTTAGGAAGTTGTATAACCTATATAGTAGTTTTGGAATGTTTGGCTACTTCAAAAGTGTCTCTTGATATCCCCTAAATTCACTTCCATTCTTAGGTAGCTTTTATATACCTAAAAATGAGTATAACCAACCTTTCTTTGCTATCACTCTCATAGACAAGGTCAAATTGTCAACCAGTTTTAGCTTGGTATGGACATGAGGTGATGAGTCAGAGCATGTGCACTTGGTGGGTGATATTAATCTCTATGTAATAAAAATTCATGTCAATAGTTGTAGGTTTGGTTTTATATTATTCATGAACCATTTCTAACAAATTTTTTGACTCTTTTTCGCTTGCACATCCCCATATCCTTCAATTTTATTCTTTATTTGGATTGATATGATCAAACCTAGTGGTGTCTATTTCTTGAGGAGTATGAGCATCCTTATCACAAGGTTTCTAGTATAGTTTTCACATGTGAGTGTGAATAATATGGTCATAAACATCTCATTTTCATAGTGAAATACTTCATTACAGTTTGTAGACAATGTTTTTACTATTACAAAGTTTACCTTTCTACATTGGTCTTTAGAACAAAGGTGTTATGTTCTATTTCAGTCTCTCATGTCATGGTTATCAATTATCCTTTAAAGGTTGAGTCTCAAAAGTGGCATTTATTGGGTTAAATGTCTAAAAAATACACACACATTCAGTTTTTCTTGTGACTATCACCTATAGTCAAGTGAGATTAAGCCCTGATCAAGCATGTTGATGACATAGGAATGTTTCAATGGTTTTTAAGATACTCTCAAAGTGTAAGAAAATAATATTGAGCTATTCCAAATGTTATATTTCAGTTATGATAACCAATTCAACATGTACAATTCAAATAATATCTTCACCTATAGGCAGTCTACAGTGGCCTGAGTTCAATCCAAGAAGGTAGAGCAGTGTTGAGAGGAAAGTTGGTTGAACCCATGTGAGACCTTTAATCAGGTCTGAGAGCATAGAGAAGACTATTATGAAAATGGTGAGGTCATTATGTGTAGTCAAACTTGAGTTTAATGTTTACAAGTTTGAAAATTTACAATTGGAACAACTTACCTTAACTTCTCTAAACCAAGTTTTGCTCATACACTTGGTCTTTCCATGGTGAAGTTCATTGAGGGCTAGACAAGTCTAGTAGTTTCCATCCTATAGCCCAATAATAGAGGAAAGGTATTAAAATAAGAATATAGTTATTTTATAAATAAAGGATGATGGTGTAATGGTTCGTAACTCATACAAATTTTGACCTGAAAGAATTAGTGAGCACTATGCTAAGATGACTAAAAGCAACCTAATTTACAGTGACCTATAGTATTGAATGAAACCATGGTCTCTAGGAATGATAAGAGATCACATAGGAATGGAATGACATTAATGATCTCAATATAAATAAATGAAGGTGAATTTTATGTTTAATACATACACCATCATCTATAGGTTTCATATTCCCTAAATTATCATATATAATCAGTCTACAGACTCATAGTACATTGGTGGTAGTAAGATATGATAAGCACAGTCCTAGGGCAAGAGTTGAGTCCATTAAAATGAGGAATGATCTCAAAGATAACCAAGAGGATATAATGTAGTAATTTCATATAAATTAACACCTATAGGTGTCTCATGACTTCTACCTAATGTACATCTACAGGTCACACAATTTGACACATATAGCAGACTGGCTTAGATAAGTAGAGAGAGGCAGGTTGGGACATAAGTAGAGGGGTGTGATGGATAAATCATATTAAAACCACTCTCATAGTGGTAATGACACATTAAAAATTTCTCCCAATAAGAAAAGGTCCTAATCTACAATCATAGTTCAAGGTTCTTAGGCCCAAGCAAAATTTTGTGCACAATCATCAAACCTAAAAGCCAATCTAGAAGATTTGAAGTATTGAGGACCCTAAAGAAGTGATCTAGATATGAAAATTTGCACACATGGTATTCAACACCTAATATATCCTCCCATGGCCTCATTTTATCCAAGTAAATCTATTTTATCTCAGAGAGGGTGCACTTCTAGTCAAGGCAAAATTGCAAGTTTGGTGTGTGAATGGTGACAGGAGGAAAAGGAAAACAAGAGGCTTGTAGAAAGGTGTGTAGAGTTGTAGTGAATGTAGATAAAGGTATAAAAGACCCCATATTCACTGGATCACTCATATGTGAATGTATACATAGTCCCACATAGTGAGGCTTATTAGGCCTATACCCTAATGACCTCTAGCTTAATTCAAATGACTACATGACCTTCCAATCTAATTGAAAGCATTCAAGGGGAGGTATAAGGTTGATCAGGACCTTCAATTTTCATAATATCAACATAGAGTGGTCAAATTGACCTATAAGAATGATAGGGTTACCTATAATGCATGAGAAATCTAGATAGGCCAACTTCAAGTGCTCACATCTATACAGACACTAAGCATGAGACCTCAAGTAGCTAAGGGTCATTGGGGAGGGTCATATACTCAATATTTGTGGAATTAGTTTAGGGTTTAGATGTCAAGATTTTATGAACTATTTTAAGAACCAAAACCTAGTAAAACCCTAGTAATCTAGCCTCAAATGGGGTAATCTAGCCTGGAAAGTGTTTGTAATTTGTATAAGACTCTCTTAGGCTCCTGGACATCCATTTATTTTTTACTGTCATTTATACAAACAAGGTAAAATATGGGTTCTCTACAAGTTTTGGTAAGTTTTTTAGGTGAAAATGATGATTGGTGGATGAAGTCCATTAAATAAGGTCAATAGGGACTTATTCTAACTCCCTAAACTCATTTCTCATCTTAGATAATCATGGAACCTCTCTGCTACACAGTTCATTTCAAGTAGTCTTGGATAGACAGTGAAAATAGTAAGTGACTACCTAGTGAAAAGATGAAAAGTTTGTTTTGTATATTTTTAAGGTCTAATTCATGGATTAGAAGACATAAGGACCATGAATAGGTTCATAACACCTCTTCCATGGATTTGGTAGAGAAACTTCAAGTCACATTGGTGACAAGTGTGAAGGCCTTGGCCTAGAAGACCAATGAGTGACTACAAAAAGTGAATGTAAGTGTCATGAATAAGATTATCAGTTAGGATAGCATCTTATTACTATAATATCTTATTTCCAACCTCCTTAAGATAGTGCATATGTCTCAAGTCTTCCTAGTTTAGTTTCAAGTAGTCAAGAGATGCTTCATCATGAAGGTAGTTTCAAGAGGGATAGTTGAAGAGTCTATACGCTAGTTTGAAGATTTTATCATGCTTCAAATGGACACTTATCCAAGAGGACCTTCATGGTTTATTTTCCACTCCATTCTCCTAAAATTAAATTTATTCTCATAATTTTACACTTGTCTTTGTGACCTTTCCACTTCCCTTCTCTCTCTTCTCACATGCTCTATAAATGCAAACCATTTTGGATTTTTTATAAAATTCCACACCTAGTATGGTGAAGCCCTATTGGTTTGAACATTATATTACCTTTGAAATAAATATTTTTAATCTAGTTTTAAGTTTAAAAACTATCTTTTCTAAGTGTCTGAAGTGGTGCATACTGAAGTGTCTAGCGATAAGTATCTATCCTTGCCTTCTCTTTACTCTTACATGTTTGATGCAAGTAGTTTCCACTCTAACAGGTCACATGAAGTGTAGTCATGTGTACTTTCCTATCTCTAAGTGTATTAAGTAGCCTTAGTGTCTAAAATATAACCTTTTATCTACTCACCTTGAGTAGTGGAATACATATCACCTCCATGTTTAAAATAGTCATGTTAGAGCAATCTAGGATGTTGAGACTAGTATTGTAAAGTCACATTTCATAGTGCAATGGTATGGTAGTCTAGTGGAGATAATTTTGGTGTATCACCTTTTTAGATTGTTTTACTTTCATGTTTATTCCTATCCCTTTCATTTGGGCAAGCAAGTAGTGTAGGTGATAATCAAGCAAAGAGAAATCGAGGGAGCTAGCCCTTAAACCTAGAGGTTTACCTCTACGATATGCAACCCATAGGCCTAAAAGTAATCCAATGTTTTACTCAATCTAGAGTAGGCTTGAAAAACCATCTATAGGGTGCAAGATTGAGTGACAATAATTACTTGACATGAAGAGTCAAGCAGTTAAGGCCAAGATCATTCCCTAGGTGACTTTGATAGCATGGATGCCCCTTACTCATGGCTACTTATCCAAAAGAGCTAACTGATTTAGATGTACACTTACTCATCATTGTATTTTTCTATATATTTATTTCTAAAATATGGGTTGAGATGCCAACATATAATAAATTTCAATGATTCCATGTTAATGCTTCCTATTGAGACATGCACACAAAAAAACTTCTCAAAAATACAAAGGTTAAACATGTAGAGAGGTTGAAAAATGGAATAAATGCAATTAGTTGTATTACACATTGATAATGTCAAATCCATGTATCAATGATTTAAGTACATATGCTTGGGGATACAAAGTAGATCTCAAATAACTATCATTACATGCTCAAAGAGAAAAATACCTTAAAAAAGGCTAATTTACCCTAACATATGCAAAATAAAACTTAAGAGATATGACATATTAAAAATACTAATCTTTCAAATAGATATTTGTCATCATTTTAGGGTAAAAAACAATTGATACTACCACTTCTACAAATCAAAACACCATTTTTTACACAAGTTCTTAGATAATGTCAAATCTTATACCAAATGAAATTACTTAATCTATTGATTCTATTAATCAAATAGAGATTTTTATATAAGTGCTTGGACCTGTGGATTAGAGAATAAATTTTATCACCTCCTATCTTCTCTTTTACACTCACTTATCTCCATAAATTTTATAAACACATAAATAGGACAAATATAAGACTTAGTGTTATATATGTAGTAATCATAAGTTTTTCCAATGTGGCCAACATAGTTATTCTTACGGTAATTATTATATATAAGATTTATCTACAAATTCTATAAGGCATATATTTTTGTATTAGATTGATCATTCTAGATGGCAATCTAACATTTGTTTGTTGTCCAAATAGTATAAGATAGTTCAGACCACTATTAATAATGAACAATTATCTAATAATTATGATGATCTTGTTCATATTGGTATCAGAGTTGGTACATTACTTGTAATTATTTATGTATGTATCTCATAGTTTGATTATGTATGAATTGTAGATATTCTAGATTATGTACCTAGATATATCTTGACATATTGAGTTTGAGATATTACTATTTTGCAAGTTGTCCTAGATATGTTACCTGAAGACTACTCATATTGATCACTGCAGATTGGTCATTATAGGATATTACAGATTGTAAGATATTACATCTTATTATAAATTGTAAGATAGTGTAGCTTAATGGATATATTTTGGTCCTAATTTTTTCCAGCATTGAGGATGGAGCATGTGATAGGTCTTAATATTTTTTATATCCAAATTTTTTTTAGTGAGTGATGTTTATACCAATAAATGATGCACATCATAATTTAAAAATTATAGATTGCAAATTTTGGCACTACAAATATGAGATTTCATTATAGTTTTTTTTATCACAATGCAATAATTTTTCTGACAAAGGGATAGTTTCATATGTGTTGACATGTGCATTTATTTTTGAGTGTGAGATATTTATGGATGAAAATTGGGCCACATTTTTAGCTTGACAAAGATCACAGTAGTCTAGGATTATAATGAAGTGGAGTTTTTGGGTTACTCATGAGTATCAACTTGATTCATCCAATTTTTGCTCTATTTGACATATAATTCATTATGACCCATTATGAGTGGGTGTGATTTTTCAAAAAATTAGATATGGATCACATTTAGATATTTTATTATGATTTGTATTTTTTAGAATTTTAAGTGCATCATCTACATCACAGTAGTTAAAAATACTAACGGGTCAATAGACTTAAGGTTTATAGCAAGGTTTGATAGAAATATAAGTTATAATCTTAAATCCTAACAATTTACCATTATACTAACTATAGTTAGTTGCTGGTTATGTGATTTTTGGTTACGCTCATTAGAAGTGTTGTAAATTTTTAGTGTACTAAATGTGTGATGAGTTAATAATAAAAGCATCACATTGTATTGTCACACATTCCTTTGTTTATTTTTAATACTTTTTGTCTCTTTTATTTATTGGCACATGGTTCATCTTAGCACACACAAAATATACATAAAAGAATTAAAATGGACATATTAAAGATAAAAAATATGTAATGTCACAAAATGTACAATATGTATTATATCTCTCAACATATATATTGTAAACTATCAATGTACAACACTTGTAATGGGAGTAACAACCAAATAAACATTATGTCAATGGGGTGGTAGATATTAGTAATTGGGATTATAATGTATATTCCTAACAAACCCCCCTATAAGAAGTCCACTAAGATGTCGATCTCTAAAACTAATATGATACAAACGGTATGCTCAAAACTATAAAAACCATAATCATTAAAAAATATTTTCACGTGATCTATCTCCAACCCTATAAGGAATCACACCCACTCATATAATGTTATAATGAACCATGTGCCAAATAGAGAAAAAAATACATAATACAAATTGATTCTCATGAGTAACCCCAAATCCCAAAAATGTGTTGAAGTTATTGCACTATAATACCTGACTACCTCAATCATTGTCAAGCTAAAAATCTAAACCAATCCTAGTCCACAAAACTCTCAAACTCAAAAATATAGGCATATGCGACACAAAAATTTTGTCCCTCAAGTAAAAACACTACATCAAAACTCATAATATTATGAACGAGCTCCCTAAATAGTTTTTGACAACCATATAATCAAATCTCTCATATATGTAGTGTCAATCTTAGCAATTCATAATATCTAAAATTTTATGTGTCACTTTTTGATCTAAACATCACTCTCACTCAAAATATGGATATCAAAAATCCTAAAATTTTTCACCTGTCACATCCATAATGTTGTAATAATGAATACCAAACTCCATCTAATGATATAATAAGATATGTAATTTGTAATACACCAATATCCTACAACATACAATACATTTCAATCAAATATGACCAATCCTCAATTGCCAATATAAATAGTCTACAAGTAACACATCAAGGACAACTCCTCACCAATCTAAAATAACTTAAACATTATAGGAAATGTGCCATGATATGTTCAAATACATCATCTATAATATCAACAACCCATACATAATCAAATTGTGAAATACATCTCTCCAAATATCTACAAGTAGTGTACCTGTAGACACGTAATTTTTGTATAAGACCATTTTCCATTGTGTTTTTTTCATGCATTTCCACACTCACTCCAATTGTGTGCATTTGGCCATTTTTGAACACCTTCAACCCACATTAAATATTTTCTAGCCTTGATTCATCTAGATTTTATCATGAACACCTTAAATATGTCAATTATCAACATTAGGGTCCCTGTCAACCATCCTCTATTCAGCTTGATCTCTATTTTGGGGATTTTTTCCCTAAGAGTAGTAATTAACCTTCAAAAAATTATTACCTTCATCTTTTTTTGAATCCTTTCCACCTTGGAATAATCATGTGTCCCTTGATTATCACCTATCACTATCTTCTTGGTTTGGCCTATTTGAGAAGTGTCCTAAAGAAGCCTATATATATATATATATATATATATATATATATATATATATATATATATTATGTCATTTGACATCAAGTACCAATCAATCAAACCATGCTTCCTTCATTCCAAATTGAGTTACATATTGAACCAATCTTATGCACATTTGTCCAAGGCACTTACACTTTGATTCTACATTGCATCAACATCAAATCTAATTCTTGTGTTGAAATAAGGTTATAGAAAATCATGTAGTTACATTTGATTATCTAATAAAATAAGGTGAATTTCTTACTCTCTTTGGATTGGGATTTACTCACAAGCACTAGAATTACATAGGCACTTGATTCCAAGTATGCAATATAAGTAACTACAACTCCTCAAGAGGTTAATTGAGTTGACTAACTTGCACACACTCTTTAATGAATACATTATTGAGGATTAGGTCAATAAAAGCAAAATAGTCTATTGTTTATGCCATTTCTATGAATTGAATATACAACCCTATTCCTTATTTGTCTATAAAGTTACCTATAAAGTTATAAACCTAGAAAAGCACAGAGGAAGCAATAATCCCTTCACTGATTTTAGCCCATCAACATAACACAATCATATTCACATGATATTTTTTACACTAGATTCAAACCCCATTACCAGTTCTAAAAATCAACAACAATGCCCAAGTGTGTTTCAGATTTTCTCTCTTTCCTTTTTATTCAATTGTTTCATTGTATTGTTAGTCATCTATTTCAACACTAAGGTTCCATTCAGACATGTAGTTTATTTTATTACTATAGTTCTTCCATTTTGCACCATAATTTTACCATCACAATGTAGCATTTAACCCTTATGTCACTAGTTGGTAAAAATTACCAACTTCATAAATTTGAAACGCTCATAAGTATCCAATCATCAAACATCCAAGCATACTTACAATCATCAAATCTCAAGTAAAAAGAGACACAAACATGTACTATGATAATTATAAATCAAGTGAAGAATGATCCATTTGGGGCTCAAGAAGACAATATGATGACTCAATCAAGCATCGACAACTATGAAACAAATTCATAATCACTCATCTATCAAATCATGTACTCAAGAATCAAAAAAACTCTAAATATGCATCCTCAAATCAACAACACCTATAAAATTAAAATCTAATGTTCCCCCATGTCAAAAAATAGTGGAGAACCATTGTAGAAAACCCACTGAATAGGAAGTGGTTTGAATCAATAACTCAAAATACCCTAAAAAATATTTAGAAATAATACACAACTCAATAATGCCCTTTTGGGTTTTCATCATGAGTCTTCATTAAGCCTCGCTTTGGGATTTTAAGCTTAATGGGAAGGGTTTTTAAGCCACCATTTTGGGTTTTCAAATTATAACTTAAGTGAAAAAATCTGGAAATAATCAACAAAAGGCAATATCTCATCATTTAAAAAATGTGCTCTACTAGAGTTTGGTGATAATAGCCTTCAGATAGAATAGAGATCCAATCCAAATCTCTAATCTTTCTCAAAGTTTATAAATCAGTAGATCCAACAATTAACAAAAATAGGAAGGGAGATTTATAAAGGTGCGACCCAACAAAAACAGCTGGAAAAGATAATGACGTATTTAAGAAACCCAAAAGCAAACATCTAATCAAAGTAAAGCCAAAAATATGACCTAATATGTTCCCAAGGAATTAAGGAATTTTTTAGATGCCAAACTCTCCACTCCATAAGACACTTAAACCATTCCAAAAACTTAGTATCCTATAGGCAAACCATAAAATGAGATAGAGGATATTAAAATAGGATATGACTTCAAGGATGAAATTGAAAACCTCTTGATACCAACATGATTACCGATGATTAGAATGATAAGAGTAATTTTTTAGCCTTGCAAGATAAATATGCCACTATTCTAGAAGATAAAGTTCAAGAGGAAGGATGGGATAGTCAAGGAGGATTTAAGGAATCTTAGTTAGAACTGAAGGATGCCAGATTGGGCATAATACAAAACCACTAATTACTATTTTAAATGAGATTTTGGAAAGAAAAAAAAGTTAGGTCTAGTAGGAAAAAGAGAAGAATAAGGATATGATGAAAGAATTTATAGTAGGCAATCAGAAACAATTTAACATCATCTTGGAAAAAACCAAGATTATCAAACTGAACCAATGAAGGTCATCACCTAGAACATAAGGGGCCATAATTCCCCCATGAAGAGGAGACAACTGAAACATTTGGTTCATGCTAATAATATTGATGTCTTCATGATACAACAAACCAAGCTTGAGAATTTATTTGCTCATATTAATAGACTTTCTAGATGTTTATCCAATGATAACTATGGAAGTGATGTTGACAAAATTGTCAAAAATTTAGCCCTCATGGAATCCCAACAAGTTTCACCTAGAAAACCTATATATTAGCAATCATTGTCTTAGATGTAAAGTGGTAAGGCTCAACTCTACCTTTAACTTCAATTTGGTTAATATTTATAGTTCCTAGAATATTGTTCAAAAAGAAGAAACTTGACATTATTTAGACCAAAGAATCAATTCTAACACAAATGTCCCTTCAATCATTGGAGAAGACTTCAATGCCAGAATGGATTCCTCAAAAAAAAATGTGGTAAACCAAGAGATATTGGCAATCCTACTTTCAAAACTTTGAATAACTCCAGCCTATTAGACATCAAACCTCACAAAGGATGATTCACCTTAAATAACTACAAAAAATGTAAGGACCTCATCCTTGAATTACTTGACAAATTCTTTTCTCTAATCAATGGATATATTACAATCATTCACTCAACACAAAGGTCTTGAATGTGGCAGGCTCAAATCACTAGTTGATTGGTCTCTAGATTGATTAAGGATATTTAGCCTACCAAGGCTCCTTTTCTATTTGATAAAATGTGAATGGAGCACCTAGAATTACAGAATATCATTATCCAAATTTGGATAGTTCCCAATAACAAATATGGTACTAAGATATCTCTTTTCTTTCAAAAGATAAAGGACCTCAAATCAACTTTGGAAAATGGAACATTGACTTCTTTTAGAATATCTTTCAATGGAAAAATGACTTAGGATCTAGAATGGGAGTCATCCAACAACTTAGATAGGAAGGCCTTATTTTAGATACTATCTTTAAGGAAGAGAAGGAAGTCACTCACAAGATTAAGGACATCTATAAGAAAGAGGATATATGTTGGAGATATAAATCTAGGATGAGATGGCTCACCAAAGAAGATAAAAACACAAAGTTTTTCCATCATTATTGAAATATTATAAGGAAATAAAACCATATAAAAAATTTTGGAAACCAAGGGGGGGAACACTCTTGAAAACCCTCAAAAATTAGAGATCATCTTGTTGACTGTTGGGAGGGCATGATGCAAAGCATCACAAGGTAGCAAAGAATGATAATGTGTTTAAGAGTTTCATTATGGCCATTTTTTGTTTGATATGGGTGTGTGGGGTATTTTAGGGACCATTAGGTTATGTTTTAATCATTGAGAGTCTTATTATTGTGTGTTTCTTAGCCATTCAAAGTTTCCTGACAAAATACAAGATTTGAAAATTTGAATTTAAAATTGCCTTTGTGAGTTGTTTTGAGGTGTTAAATGAAATAAAGATTTTGATTAGTGTTTTTATATGGTCATATAAGGTCCTATTAAGTTGGCTGAGTGATATTCCAATGTACAAGTCATAATATATCAATGAAAGCCAAGAAACAAGAAAAATGTAATTGCCACCCTACGTGGGAATGGCCTTGTATGAGAGTTTTCTTACTTGTTTGGCATAATAAAAGGTTAGAAATTCATGTAAATAGCTAGTGAATGTTGTAGTGAATTATTAAGAGAGGATAAATTTGAATATTATGGGTGGATGGTTCCAATAAATATCAATATTTCATGAATAACTTTGCCTACCTTAAATTTTGTATATGCTTGTTGTATGTGGATGATATCAATGAAATAAAGAATGTTTTAGAGATATCTGTGTACTTCAATGAGAATTATGGTATGATAAAAATAATTTATTGTTTATTTCCTTTTAGTGGTTTTATATGATCATTTTCTAGATAGAATGAATTCATCTACAACACAATCTATGAAGGAGGAATTCTAATGTTGACACAATCAAGAAGATCAAGTAACTAGTATAACTTTGATGATTGGATTGTCTATGTGGTTATTTAATTATTTTGGATAATAACCATAGTATAAATTTTATTATTTGTGATAATAACCCATTTTTATTCCCATTAACCCATTTAACAGTGCAAAGATAACTCAAACTATCACACAGTCCTATAAAGAGACTCAGAATTCTATAAATTTGCTTGTTAAGAACATTTTGTGATTGTTCATGTACTTTTAGTTTTGAAAAAAGTCAAAAAAGTTGGGGAAGACATCACACAGGTCTTATAAAGTTTTTAAGTTTCCTAAAACTCAAAATATATCATTTTATATGTTCTCATCCACCTATAGGCTAGTGCAAACCAACCTAGTGTTTCAAAACTTGTAACTAGTATAACTTTCATTTTAGCTAGTCAAATTTACTAAAAATTTGGAATATAATGTGTTTAATGTTATCTATACTATTTTTGAGTTTTTAGTTTTATTACTTACTATACAATATGGATTCTAGGCCTGTGGCATCTAACTAGGCCTAAAGAGACCTAATTGCAAGAAGGGTATAAGAGAAAGAGTACTTCCATTGAGAGTTATGACCTAAGAATTTATGTGAAGTTGAAAGGGGATAATGGATATCTAAATATATTTATTTTGTTTATAATCTCTATATATTGGTTAAACCTACTATATTTGTCCTAAAATACGGCTGTAAGCAAATATGCCTTAAAGAGGAAAGAAATGATTGGTTAAGAGTTCAGTCATGGAGGTTGAGTTATTAGATTATATGATTTAAGGGAGATAAGATACATCATATGGATGGCCAATGCACCCTATTTTGGAGATATAACATTGTATCTATGCATTAGGTCTATGAGCCTATGGAATAATGACAAGGTTAAACTATGAAAAGAGAGTGAAGAGATGAAATATTTGTATGAGATGATGATGGTGATGTACTATGAAGGATGAGAGTGTAGAGGTATATGAGGAATGGTATGTCTTCAAGATAAAGGAGGAATATATGATGCAAGGAGGCTTGTGAGCCTAGAAAATCTAAGAAAGAGTAAGGAGTTCAAATGACAAGCATAATACCGACAAGAAACAAGAAAATCAAAGTTCAAAGAAGGCATAAAAGGAGAAATTACAGACATGAATAGGTAAGAGGAGATCTTAGGAATCAGCTCTACATCAAGTGGTATCATATCAAGTAAGATCTTGGAATAGTTTATGAATTTTGAATATTAAGACTTGATAATTGAGGTTTTTAAAGGTTATTATATGATTTTGAAGAAATTAAGTTGAAAGAATGAGTTAGAGAGGCAGAAAAAGGTAAGAGTTTGTCATATAAGAGCAGCCTTAAGAAGAGAGAATATGACTCCAAGAAGAGGAGTACTTACGAGATGAAAAATACTTAGACAAGAGTGTCAATAGACTAGGTAGAGGAGAGAATATAGGTTGAGACACCAAAGTAAGGTGAAAAAGAGGTTCTTATGAGAAGATGAAGATAGAAAAGGCAAAAAAGAGGAAGGGCTTGGCTAAGTTAGAATAACACAATGTAAGAAAGAGGAAAGAAGACCCAAAGATAAAAGGGTTGGTTGTTGAAGAGGAAATGAGTGAGATAGATAAAAGGTTAGAGAGGATAAATCTCTTGGGGGAGCTCATGCAAGAAGAGGAAGTCCAATGGTATGGATAGGTAATGAAGAAGTAGCTATTTAACTAGCCTATAAGGCTACTCATGGAGATAAGAAGAAATATTACCATGAGAGATAATTCAAATCAAAAGAATTTTTTATATAGATAGCTCAAGGAGGAGATGAAAAATTTCATGAGGGATGAACAAGTTAATATATAATAGGAATGTGTATACACACAATATTTTTAATCTTTATCAATTATTGATGTTTTTTCTCTTGTTAAAAACTATTGAGACTCAATCTGTCTGAGTGCACGCCTTAAAGGGTGTACCAAAAAAGGGGTGGGTAGACCATTGGTGCTATGCAATATTGGTGTTCCATAGACCACCACTTGAAACCAACACAAACCTCTCATATACATGTCCTAAGCTTTGACACCTCCCTTACACATTCTTCCAAATAATTCACCACCTTAAACAACCCCTACCTAAGCCACAACCTCTTTTTAATTTTTACCAAATAAATTTGGCTTGGGTCAACCCTATACTTCAAATATATGAGTGCATTATGAGATTAAGTCAGCTTCGATTGACCTAGTTCGAGACCTAGTTTCCTTATTAATTTACTGATACAGGGTCGATTGGGCCAACTCTATCAACTAAAACTTCAGAAGAGTTAGGGTTAGATCTAGCTATATAAGCACATCCTTTTCACCATTTCATAGAGAGATAAATGGAATAAATCATTATTGGTGCATCTGTTTATCCACCATTCTACTTGAGGATCCATTGATTAGGGTTTCATACTTCCTTTGGAGATAAGAATCTTATCTTGTGAAAACTTGGGATTCATTAGGAGGTCCTTCACTAAACTATAGTCCATTGTCCATCCTTAGTTTTTTCAACATACACAATAACATCTTACGAAGCACCTTGGCCAAGGGAGATATTGAGGCTCGATGGGTTTATATTCAAATGTAAGCATTACTAAATCTTTCTCATATTTATTAAACTAGATATATTTGCATTTATTAGCTTATATGTTACTCTCTCCATGCATTAGGATTACCTCTACATTTACTTGAGTAGATTTCTTATATCCATGTTTACTTTTATGTTTCTTACCCCTATTTTGTGTCACATCTTTGGTGAGCACTAGTTAGATTTTACTTTAATTTACCACTTACTTATGAATAAGAAAACATAAGACCTATCTAGGGTTATCACATGGTGTTTCTTGATTAGAGGTTTTGAAACCCTCTCTAGTGATATTTCTTAGACTAGGGGTTTTCTTTTTTCCCACATTTATTATGGGCTTTCTTCTATTATTTGGATTTTTCCTACTTTTTTGAATAAGCTTACTTAGGTGTACTTGGAGTTATATTTTGATCGGATGAATAGGAAGTAACTCCCTTGACCAAATATTTCAAGTATGGGAGTTACTCTTTTATTATTGGCTCTCTGACCTCCTTTCTTGAGAGGAGTTACTCATGCACTCCTATATGTATATCTCTCTTGGTGAGCTATTATTTAATAAAAGATGGGTTTTGGATCTTATATTTTTTATGAAATATTCTCTTGTATGTGATTTCATTTTCTTGTAGATATTGTGGTGCATGCATGCTTGACTCATGCCTATCATAAACCTATTCATTCGCTTGATTTAGAGATCTTGGCGTCCACTCCGATATGGTATCAAAGCCACTCTAGTATTTGATTATCTAGTTTTTTATTGTTAGTTTTATTTGAAATCATGAGATTTATTATTTTCAAATAAAATATAGTTTTCACAATCCATTTTTGGGAGTTTTTTCATCTTTGGTGAAGTCATTGTTTTTGTATAAATAGTTTATTGGTAGCCATTATAATAGTTTATGTGGTTTCTTTTTAATTGTGCGTTCGGTGTGTTCCTGTGCATTTCTATGAAAAAATATATGTGCCCCCATATAGCCTTAGGTTTGGTCACTTCTATTTGGTATCAACCTATGTTTGACATCATTTGGTTCTATATGTTTGACCCTAGTTTTGCTTTTCTTCCAGATAGCTCACAATGACAACTTTTTCACCTATTGAGACTACTCTCATTTCCTGCCCCTTATAACCCCCTAGCTAGGCCTTTGGTCATGCCCGATGCATAAAACTCATGTGTGATTTAGTCAAGAAGCATCATAAAAGACTCTTTCTATTTCAAAGGCTCAAAAATTTCTTCTAAAATAAGCTACGTCTATTCAATTTTGCCCTAATGTTTTTAGCACGTTAAATTCTTTGTTTAATAGCTTGATTTAAAATAAGGTCAAATAGGTTACTTTTCTTTAAAAAATCAATGCATAATAGGATTGGTCAAGTTTAGAATTGTTAGTGAAGATTTTTTATTATTTTTATAAAACAATATGTTGTGGGCAATATTTAAAAATAAAGTGTTTTTTTCATTTTTTTGCTTGCTCACATTGTACTTACTTCCTTGGATGCATTATCAATTAAGTCTGATGTCCTCTTTTATTTTCAATATATATTATTTTGACTCATTACATTGATTACTTAAGATGCACTATCGACCTGATCCAACATCTTTTGAGTGTGCATTTGCAAAATTTAGGGGGGTTCACCATTTCATAGTTCAAGGGGATGTATTGTGCCTTTTTGGGTCACTCTTTGTATTTTGATTTCACTTTCATTTCTACATCAACTTCAACTTGCACTACTACTACAATTCATTTTTGTACTAATGGATTCAAGTTCAATTAACCCACTAACTCCCTTTAATTATCATGAATAAAAAATCAAGATGACAATCATTCTAAAAAGTAAGGGTTTGTATATGATAACCAAGGGTAATTAAACTAAACCTAGCACATATGAAAATATATTTAAGTGGTAAAACCAGAATGATGAATCCTATGGGATATTATGTCTTTCTATAGCACATGATCTCTTATTTTACCTAGATTATACCAAATCACCTCATGATGTATGGACCATTACGGGTAAACTATTTGGGGAGAAAGATGTGATGAGAGGTCATGAGCTTGAGAATGAACTCATTAGCCTAATTTATTGAAACTTTGACGCCCTTCAGTATTTATTCACTAATTTCAATTCCTTAAGATTGTAATTAAAATAATATGGGATAAAGAAAGAAGATGACCAACTTATTCTTTCTATACTCTCTAAACTAGGTCCTGACTATTTAGTCTTTGTCTCTACTTTCCATGCTATTAAAATTGCTTTGGAAACTACATGGAAAATTCCCTCTTCAGATGATTTCATTGCCGACTTAACTAGAAAACAAGACAAGTTCATTCAGATGGGCACATTGAAGTCCACAAAACCTCAAGCCCTAATTATTGGGAATGGGAAAGAAAAAACTTTAAATAAATTGAAGAAGAAAAAGGATCAAGAAAAGAAGAAAGAATCAACCTCTACCAAAATCAACACTAAAGCCTCCTCTTCTAATAGTAAACCTAATAAAGATAAGGTTAATTTTTCCTACTATAAGAAAAATGGGCATGATGAAAGCAAGTTCATGAAGAAGCAAATAGATCACCTAACTCTTCTCCTAGAGAAGAACAACATAGGTGTTCATGAGCCCATCAAGCTGAATTCATCTACCCAAGATTCTAATAAGACAAAGGGAAAGGGGAAAGAGAAATAAAAAGGTAAAGCTCTTATAACAATTACAGCTTCAACATCTTAATGGTTTGACTCAAGTTCTTATGTCCATATGGGCTCTTCACTAGTTGAGTTTTCCCTTTTAGAGCCTTGTAGCGTGTCTTCTATCAATTTTGATGATGACACTTATATACTCATTTCAAGGAAAGGATATATTGAAATGGAAAGAGGAAAATTCAATAATATTCTAAGTGTCCCTTATCTCTCAACCACTCTCCTAACAGTGTATAAAATCACTCATATCAGTAAAGGTGTGAGCGTTGAGTTTTACCATATTCAGTTATCATCAAGGAGTTGCATAGTAATTTTGTAATAGAATTGGGTGGGGACAATCACCAAGCCAGGTTATACACCTTTTCACATTTTTCACATGATTCTTCTCTGACAATATTATTGACTAATTTAAATGGAGTTAGCAAATTATGGCATGAGCAGTTTGGCCACCTTAACTACTACTATCTTGAAAACTTATCAAAATTGACATGATCATAGGCTTGCCTCGAGTCCAATTTTCTAAGGGAATTTGTGAGGGTTTCTCTCTTGGAAATCATCTTGAAGCAAAATTTTACAAAGGTAAAGCTTAGAGGGATTCACAAGCATTGGAGTTAGTACACAGTGATGTATCTAGGCCTTTTCCTAGTCTATCTTTTACAAGGGATAAGTACATTCTCACTTTCATTAATGATTTCTCAAGATATAAATGGGCCTAATTTCTTTATCAAAAGTCTAAATTATTTATATATTTTAAAGACTTTAAGGCACTTGTTGAGAAGCAATCTGATAAATCCATCAAGGTTCTTTGAACTGACAATGGAGGTGAGTATGTTCAAAACAAATTTGAGTAGTTTTGCACCACATAAGGGATTGATTTGCAGTTGATAATTACTTACAGTCCTTCATAAAATGGATTTGTAGAATGTAATAACATGTCCTTGAAAGTGATCGTTATCTGTATGATTCACTCTAAGTCATTAGCACCTCAGTATTGGGTCAAAGCCATTAAATATGCTTGTTATATTTAGAACATGATTCTTCGTAAAGATTTGAAAGGTATAACACTCTTTAAAGCTTGGCATGAAAGGAACCTTTATATTGAGCACCTTAGGTTTTTTGGATCTCTAGCTATGACACATATATTAAAGAAGATATGTAAATCTATGCAACCTCATTCCAAGCCTTGTATCTTTGTAGGTTATCTAGATGGTGTCAAGGGGTACTACCTTTTACATACAACCACACATGAGTTGTTCACAATGAGAAGTGTTCACTTTCAGGAGAGTCCTAAAGACTCAACACTTGACACTTCTCTTTCATTATATTAATTTAGACTTGATGATTCTTCTTCTGAATCAGATCATCCATAGTAGGTTCCTGAGCTAGGCTCTTCTTCCTCTTCTAGTTCTGATAGTGAGGCCAGTGATGGGGATTCTTATACATCTACCTCTAGCCATGTTTTGGAGGATGAGGAATCAACACCTGACTCACCCACATTTGATCCCCTTTCATCTAGGTAGACACTTCAAAGTACAGGCACTTGGGTAGGGGATCCAACAAGTGACAAATGTACTTAAGAAGATTATCAAAGTGGTTCACATGCTTTCTTTGCTTCAGTTTTAGATCCACAAGCATTCTGAGAGGCTTCAGGCATACCTGATGATATAGTGTTATGTAATAATAATATTCTTCCTTGATCAAAAATACACTTGGTATTTGAATTCACTTCCTAAGAGAAGGAATATGGTTTAATATAGGTGGATATATCTAACCAAATTTGTAGCAGATGGGTTGATCAATAAGTAGAAGGTCAATTGGTCACCAAGGATTTTTCATAGGTATTTGACATTAACTACTCAAAGACCTTTACACCTATTGAAAATATGACTTCGATCTGACTCACACTAGATATAACCATAACACATGGTTGGGATGTGCTCCATATGGATGTGAAGAGTGCCTTTCTTCATGGAGACCTTGAGGAGGAGATCTACATGGAGCAACCACTTGGGTTTGTTCAAGATTCATCCTTTGTTTTCAGACTTAGGAAATCCATCTATGGCCTCAAATAGGCCCCTCAAGATTGGTACACTAATATGGATTCCTTCCTCCTTACTTCAAGTTTTACCAAGTGTCATTCATACCCCAATGTATACTTTTTATAGTAGGATGATTCTTTATTGATATTAATCCTTTATGTTGATGATCTTTTGATAATTGGGAGTTCTTCATCATTTATTTTAGCAATGAAGATAGATCTATAGGATAGATTTGACATGACAGAATTTGTTCTTTTGCTTTACTTCCTTGGAATTCAAATTTCACAGTCTGATTTAGGGATTTCACTTGCACAACCCCAATTATGCTCTCAATCTCTTGGCTTGGTTTCACATGGTTGATTGTAAGCCATCTCTGAATCCCTTTCTATTAGAAGTAAAAATTGAGGATGATTATTTTGCACCTTTGTTTGATGCCATTTAGTATTGATAGCTTGTTGATAGCCTCATTTATCTGACTCATACCAGGCCTGATATTTCATATGCAGTGGGACTTGTCTCCAAATTCATGTAGGAACCCCATGAGCTACACTAGAAAGTAGCTAAGAGGATCTTATACTACATTTAGATCTCTTATAGATTAGGGATTTAGTATAGATTTGGCATAGAGGTTGACTTGTTTGGTTTTATAGGTTTAGATTAGGCTGACAATACTCAAAATTGCAAGTCCAATTTAGGTTACAACTTTTCTTTGGGTCCTGGTCCCATCAATTGGTCTAACAAGTAATAAAATGTTATTTCCATATCATCTAAAAAGGTAGAATACATGATATTTGTTAATGTAGCTACTGAGGCTATTTAGCTTCAAGTAATTCTATCTAAGTTTGGCATTCCTTTTAGGTAGCCCACCATCATCTATTATGACAACTAGAGTACTATACAAATATGCAATAATCTGGTTCAGCACCAATAAACCAAACACATTGAGATTAACATGTATTTTATCTGAGATCTTATTCATGGTCAGGTCATTATCTTAATATTTTATCAAGATTTAGAGTAGGTTGTAGATATCTTTACCAAACCCTTCACTAAGAGCAAGTTCATTCATGTAAAATCTCTTATTTGAATGCGGTCTACATCAACAACATCTTTAGGGGGCCTTATAGCCTCTTTACTTTTTTTATTCTTCTTTTTTTAGAAGATTTTTTCCTTCAAATTTTATCCTTTTCTTTACTTTATGATAAATTGCTTTGTATTGGGTACCTTATTAGGCCTAGTTATCAGGACCCATTTCTCTTTTTGTACATTACCCACCTAAGTTGTGCTTACGAGAGGTGTTAGAGTAGAGGTTTTATTTTTCCCTTATTTGGATTTTTCCCACTTTAATGGATAAACTTCTTTAGGTTTACTTGGAGTTACATTTTAACTAAATGAATAAGAAGTAACTCCTTTGACTGGTTATTTCAAGTATGGGAGTTACTCTTCTATTATTGGCTCTCTAGCTACCTTTCTTAGGAGAAGTTACTCATGAACTTTCATATGTACATATCTCTTGGTGATCTATTATTTAATGAAAGATGGGTTTTGGATCTTATCTTTTTTATGAAATATTCTCTTGTATGTGATTTAATTTTCTTACATCTATTGTGTTCTATACATGTTTGACTCATGCCTATCACAACCAGTGCAGTTGCTTAATCCAGAGATCTTGGCATCCACTCTAGTAATATTTTTGTGGTAAGGGACCCCTTGGTTAGGTCTAACAAATCCATATTGGTCATGACCCCAATTTTATAAATATAAAAACAAATGTAGGGGATAGTGTGATTTATCTTCTTTGAGTTAGGATTGATTTGTAGATCAGCTTCACTTTATCTTGTATGCATCATGATGAATATGAAATGAATCTAACCCTTGTAGGTTTTCCTAAATGCCTTCATTTATTATTATTTATTATTTATTTTTATTTTTATAATAGTGGATCAAATAAGTTGATACATTTTAACATTTTCTATGCAGGTTTAACACACAGTCATTGTGATTGACTATGTATTTCTCTGTACAAGTCATATTCAATAATAGGTAAACTAATCGATCAGCTTGACACAATTCACTTATTTACATATAGGTCTTCAGACTCAGTCAACCCAATTAACTTTTTTAACATTATAAAAATCATCATATGGATACCATAGCATAAAAATAACTTTAACATCTTAAAAATTTATCAGGTTCATTTTTACCTTCTTAGTCATTTATGTTCTTCATTTACAGTCCTATTTTTCATAGTTTTTAGTCTATAAAACTGTAACCCTATAATAAATTGGGTTGACTAGATCAACATAGTTCTATAATTTGCTTTCTTATCTAGAGGACTCAGTCGACCTGTTCGATTGTGTTTTTCTATCTCTTCAACTAATAATATCAAACTTGTCATTTTTGTTCTATATTGTTTACATATAGGGTCACTTGAACTAACTCTATAATCTTCAAAACAAAAGAATTAACCTATCTTATTAGTAATTAATTTACTTTTCATTTTTAGAAATTTATTTCTTAGAGTAACACACATAGACTAAATAAGAGACTTTTAATTTATCAATTTAGTCACGCTATTTTTTCTTTTCATACACTTCCAAACCACATAACATCAAAAAGTATTAAACAAATTCTACCCAAGGTTCACCTACTCAAATTTCATCACCAAGGGGGAAGTTGGCTGGGCTTTTTAGCCAAGTATAAATAAGTGTTGATGGTATATATTGGTAAAGCACCAAAAATATTTATCACCACAAGATTGTGAAATGAGGAGGTAGGCCCCAATACCAAACTAGTACCATCACCAATACAAATCCCTTTCATCCTCAACTACTTGAAACCATCCTTAGATTGTTTTTCTACTTCCTTCTTATAGCTAACTCTCTATCACATTTATTTCAAAAATTATTATAACTTAAAATATTCAGGAATGACCACTTAGATTAGCATTTTTATTATTATCACTTGCCCTTTAATAATTGTATGTTGTATTGTAAAACTTGTATTAGCCAGTGTTAATGCAAGGTTTATATTGTATGCTACAAATAGATTGACTATCTTGATACAGTTGTTTATGTTTTTGTTTCATGTATTATGTACAATAAAATTAGATCATATACGGTCATAATTATCAAAACTTGTCTCTATTTTCCTTCAGAGCATAGTTGATTTACTCGACTCTGTCTCCTATAGTCTCTATTTTCTAATAGAACACAGTCACTCTATTCAACCCAGTCTCTTACAGATTGTTTTTTATGTTTTCATTAAACACATAGTTGACCTATCTACTTATTTGTCTTTTAAACTCTCTTAGTTTACCATTTATAGAACACAGTCGACCAACTAGACTATGTCTTTTGTAGCATATTCTGTTTATTATCACACAAGATAATATTGACTAGTTTGACTCTGTATCCTATCAATTTTTCTTCATTTTTACCAAATTTTTAGTCTTTCTCCTTCATTATGAATTTCTTATTTAAGGATAATACAAAATTGAATCAATCAAACATGATGAGATTTACCAACACCAATAGGTTCCCTAAGACACATCTTGTGGCACCCACAATGGATCAAAGCAATATCCATATTACCACTTATACGACCAACTATGGGACTCCTACCCATTCTTTTTCAACACTTAACCCTTTGTTTTATTTAGAATATGAGTGTGATCTTGAATATACCATGGAAATGATTTTATACATTAATGAAAACCCTCAACATAGAGGAAAATATCCTACAACCATCTATAATCACATGATGGGTACTCATATAAGATAACCCCATTCACCCTCCCCTACCTTTTCCCATGGATTTGGGGGAACCCCTTTCTTTGCATCCCAATCTTTCCCCTCTATAATGTCTCCTTCCCACACCATGACATCATCTTCTATGTCTTCTTCAACCTCCATGCCAAGTATTTCTACCTTGACACGGTGGGTTAAAATTCTAGTGGGCCTCTTCAAAACACCCACATCCTTAACCATGCTGACAATGCCTCTTTTACTACCAATGATACTCATGTCACTAGTGCAATGCATGCCAATAACTCATTGCACACTCATAGTACATCCCAAGCTCCTTATACCTCCCATAATACTAATGCATCACATGTTATGTCCACCAGTCAAAATGTTTCTCAAACTAATCAATTCCTCTTACAAATGATTAACCAAATGCATACTTTTCACCAATAATGCAAATTAGATGATCTGGATACAAAATCAACTCATACACCTCCAAAACCAACCTCACCAAGTTTTATGGGGAGCGTAAAATCCTAATGCCCCCTCATTTACATGTCCCCTTAGGGATTCCCATGGTAACTTTATACCACAACCTCCACTCATCAATAAAACCATCAAAATTTTACAAAATGAACCTCTAGTACCTCAAATTGTCAACATCGACATAGGAGGTATCACCCCCACCATCACCTATAATGGATCTACCAATCCCACCTTACATCTCAAAACATTTGGTAACCTTTATAAAGATTGGGTTAAGCTTAATACCTTCACCACTACCAAACTATTGGATAAAAAACTCTCAGGAGATGCTTTAGATTGGTACAATCAATTAAAAACCACTTTATCACTAGCCTAGAAGACTTGGTCAACTCACTAGTCCAATAATTCCAAACTAGTGATCTCCCTAAAAATAAATTAGCCCATTTTATAAATTGAAAACAACTCAAAACTGAAATGGCACAACCTTCATTAAAAATGGAAAAAATCTTCTAACAAATGTGAGCATAACATGGTAGATGACAACCTCTTCTACTTATTTACCAATGATTTACACCCCAAATTATAATATCAAGTTATGACCCTCTCTCCAAAAACCTTAGAAGAAACTCTTGATGAAGCTAAATGACAAGACTTCCTCATGCGTCAATTTGAACCACCTCAACCTATAATGGGTACTCGCATGCTCATTAAAAATAAAAACCATAATCTAACCAATGACATATTCTCAAGACAACCACAGTAATATGCATAAACCATTATCTCTAGAAGAACTTCAAAAATGTCTCCCAAGACCTCTACCACAAGATCTTGACCCCACTTTCCCTATGAAATCATTATATGATCCAAATAAATTATGTTGGTTTCATGCAAGATGGGTCCATTTTCACGAGACTTGTAGGCAATTATGAAATCTTGTTATGGATTTTATTCTTGGTCCTAATTTTGATCATGAATTCCTTATCCAAAAGCATCAATAAACTTATTCCATAGCTTTTAAAGCTCATAAAATTAGAAATAAAAACCAAGCTTTAAACCAAGCTAATGTTCATTTGACTATCTACAAAGATCCCCTTCCTAACCACCAAGATAAAATTGAACAACCTACTCCTACTACTAACACCATTGAAATCCTTATAAACCTTACTACCAATGATGAAAATGTGGTTAATATGACTAATATGAGAAGATTAGTTTCTTTTATTGACTCAAATATAACACCTAAACATCACACTTCTCAACTGTTCCATGTCATTCAAGATACTTCCCCATCCTACCTAATAGAATTCGAGCTAAAAGAACCAGTACCCATCTAAGCACCATCTCAACAACACAACTTGATTATACCACACATACCATTTCTACTCTTTCCCCAACATCCACACCTCAAAACAACATACCCCAAACTTCCAATAATATTTATTCTATCTAATCATAAGAAATACCTCAACCAACCACCACATCACCTAACGTAACTCAACCCACTTGCAACCAACCTAACCCAACCATACCCTATCCACACAAATTTAATTGTACTTCCAACCCTCCTTCCTAAGATATCTTAAAATATTATGCACCTATATCTAACAATCTTCCCATGGGTTATGAATAATGGGATCCTATTATGGAACTTTCTTATCTCCCATCTCAAATACCTTTCTTAGAAATAATGAGAACTTCTCCCCATCATAGAAACTGCCTAATGAATTTCTCCACATTGATGAAATAATGGGCACTTCTCTCTCACTTAAATTCCTTATCACTTCCATGATTCTCAATGAGATACTACTTCATGTGGATTATCCTCATCTATTCATTAGCATCCAAATTGGTGATATCCAAGTTAAGCGTGCTTTAATTGATGAAGGTTTAGGCACTTGTGTTTCCTCCATTTACTTCATTAAGATACTTGGATATTCTAAATGCAACCTCAAATATACAAATAGTACATGTCAATATTATGACATAAATCAAATGCCTCCTCTTGGGTATGTTTGGCTTCCCATTATCATTCCTCATGTTATCATCCATGTGAAATTTATGATATTTAAATTTTTACTTTCTTACAACATCTTACTTGGTTGACCTTAGACTCATCATGTGAGAGTAATCACCTCATCCACATGTAAATGTGTTAAATTCCCTCATAATGGATTTGTCTACAAGATTCAAGGGGACATGAACCCTTAGAATTTTGAAAATTTTCAAGAACATGGTGTTTTTAAAATACCCACCCTCAAACCCCTACCTAGTGTCCCATTTTAGGAATCCCAAAACTTCAACTATCTTATAAACTACACTCTAGGTTATAATGGTCACCCTAAATTAGTGAGGAATATTCCACTTAACCTTTTATACTTTGATGATGATAAGTTAGATGAGATAAGCCTAAAGATCAAAACCTTTGATCTTTACCTTCACATCATCTCCCAACTTCCTCATTATCTTCAGGCTTGATCCCATTAGCTACCTTTCAAAGACATACTCATTATCTTAACCAAAAATAAACACTCCATTCATCATGCTTCCTCTGACGATAAAGTCATTCCTACATGTACTATCGACTTAGATACACCTGATTATGATGATGGTTATGTTTTAGATGACCCATTCTTACATGGATTTGTCCAAGCTAGAAACATTGAAATTCTTCAATATTGCTCTTATTTATTTTAATATTTTCATTCTTATTTTAGCATTCCTTCTTTTATATCACCTAATACTAGTTTTTCCACTATTGTTCACAAGGTAGAGATGGAGCACTCATATGGTATACCTCCAGTCACAATAGAGACCCTAATGAGTATGCTTATGGATCATGCCATGATCAAACCTTATCATTTTTCCAAATACTGTGATCCTTACAATCTGATTTCTCTAGAGATGTTAGCCACTATGCTTAGACCCATTGCACAGCTAACCTTACCTATCGATGAGCCTAGTTTGGTTTCTACTCTAGTTCCCCCTTTCTTGGTGATGGCCTTACTCCTTTACTACATCTTGATCCCTTGTCCACATAATGGGAAAATTAGCCTTATTGTGATATTCACAAATTTATTGGTCAATGGACCAAAGTTTACCATTTATAATAGAATCCTTAGGATTTTCCTTTTACCCCTACATTTATTAGACCCCCATAGTCTACTAAAAAATGCATTTATTACTTTTATGAGACAAATAACCATTCTTCTACCTACTACAAAAAACTGAGGCAATACATCGACACATTGCACCCAATCATTGCTCAACCCAAAAATAAGGCCATGCCTCCTCCCAAGATATTATCATAGTATATCCCTGAATATGGGTAAGTATACCATCCTATTCCTATAGGTCGCCCACGTAAGAAGGGTCCCCTTTTTCTGCTAGTTGCACCTCCTTCTAGATCCATAGATACCATTCCCATCGAGACATCCATTCCTCCTTCTAGTCTTTGCACAACTTTCTATGAAGATTGATGAGACTCTGGCTAGCATCAGAATTTAGCTTCATAGAGATATTTTAGGTGTTATGGATAATATTTGTGGTCAAATATATCAGTATTTGTGAACATGGCATGGTGTTCTTTCACATTGTTATATTTTATGATTTGGATTGGATTTATGATCCATTTTTATGTCTCTTATACACTTAATTATGTGTCAAAATTGATTTCACTTATTTATTTTGCATGGATCATTATAGTATGTTTTATGTGTTGTATATGGTTTCATTATCTTCTGCCTTTTTTCTTATGGCTTCTTATCATTCTTTTCATGAATGCAAACTTATTTTTATGATTCACTTCTTTTATGGATTCTTTAATTTTCTTTTGAAATGATTGCTTGTTATCTTAATACACTCAAATAAAGATAATTATTATTGTGACTTGGTTATAAAACCTTGATTCCCTTAGTATTTTATCATTTCCATATGATTAGCTAGAAAACAAGACTTATCATTGTACTACTACCATACACTGATCTATTTTGATCTCCCTTTCCCTTATTCCCCTTTCACATACTAAGCATGCATACAGTTAAAACTTGATATTACATATTGGTTCATAGGTAAGACTAAGTTGTTTAGTTTTTCATATCTCTGGTTACTTGGCCTCTTTTAAACCAAAGTCTAAAGCTCATTCATGTGTATCACGTTTATCACTCATGTTGATTATTCCAAATCCATATGGAAGAGGAATCATAAAATCCATAACAAAGTTAAAATCCAAATCATTATAAAAAAAAAGGATTCAAGAGGCAACATATAATTTAAAAGTCTAATCGTACCAAAAGATGTGATTCATATCACATCTTTTCCTAATTGAAGCTCAAACTTCATAGTTAGCCTCATGATAAAGTTGAGGTCCATTGGGGTGCAGTAGGCCATTAAATTAGGATATGAGAACAAAAAAAATCTATAAGTGCTACCTAATTTCTCACACAAGTGCCCAATCTTCATAGTAGAATGATGGATCTATAAATGGCCCTAAGGAATGAGGAACATATTATGGGAAGGTAGGTCCATTTCAATTTTCCTATTTATATAACCTTCATGTTTTGATTTTAGTATCTCACCTATTTTCTTATATAGCTTTATGTTCATTGTGAGTGGGTATCCTTTGTATTTTGATGGTCATTAGACTCTTACTGTCTTTCTTTTGTACCTAGTATGCCTCATGTTTACTAAGATTTTCTCATAAATGTCTATGTCATGATTTTTACATTCCCACTTTCATTAAAATAATCCTAATATTTATCATTGAGGAATATTTTTTTGTTAATTGATCATTACCCCTAGGGTTCCCATTTTTGAGTTTTAGTGTAAGACCATGGATAGGACCAGGCTTTCATCACAAATTACCACACAAAATGTGACATCCCCACTCATATCTACTTAGAATAATGTGGAATTATTTTAAAATTTAATCAATTTATTATTTCATTATATTTCACCATGATAATCTAATTAGTGGTCCAGATAACACACTTTAAGTATTCCAACTGTAAAATAAGCATGTAACAACTACCTATTATGGATCACTAACATCAGATGAAACAAAACATAATTGAATATAGAAAGTAATTACATATTTCCAGCCATGACTAGTACAAATATGCAACCATTGATATCATGGTACAATAAGTAAATAATTACATCTCATCAGGTATATTTCTTAAATAATAATAAATATAATATAAAATACAAGATACAAGGCTCCACAAAGCAAGAGTTCCTGAACTCCAGTATATATGGAAATATCAAGTATAGTCTCCAAATAAGTACTATTATGAGGAGAGAGAGCATCATCTGAGCACTTTTTCACACCATCCACGAGAATATAATTAGTGATATAGATAACACACTTTAAGTATTCTAACTATAAAATAAGTATGTAACAATTACCTATTACAAGTCACTAACATCAGATGAATTAAAACATAATTGAATATAAAAAGTAATTACCACTTTTCAGTCATGGATGGTACAAACATGTATCCACTATTGTCATAGTATAATAAGTAAATAATTGCATCTCATCAAGTATATTGTTTCAATAATAATGAATATAATATAAGATATAAGGCTCATGGAGTAAGAGTTCCTAAACTCTAGTATCTATGGTTATCTCAAGTGTAATCTCTAAATAAGTATAGTTGTGGGGAGGGAGAGCATTATCTAAGAATTTTTTCATACCAACCATGGACCATCAATCCCCTACACAATCCCCTATTAGAGAATGGCCCTCCCTTCACAAATGAGTAGATAGTGATGATGTGAGAATCAAGAGAGACAAGCTAGTACCCATGTGTTGTATAATTTTTAAGAACATGAAGTGTACCATAAAGAAGCCCATTATAACATGATATTAAACAAATATGTAAATCATACACATTAAATTACAATGTCTAACTAACATTACTTTGGCTAAAGTTTTCAATAGTTATTTATCTCTACGATCAGTCAAATTCATACACACCACTTGATTAGATTATCTTCATCTAGTATTAGTAATGCTAGTAAGCTAGTGAAGTTTGTCTCACTACTTACCTAGTAGTAGCAATGTGAGATTTAGTTAACATGAATATAACCAATAGATTCATATAAAATTAATTCTTACTATCAGGCATAAAACATGATAAACACAGGAATAATCAAAATGCATACATTTATCCCATTAAACGTATGAATGAATCTTCACTTTATTATTTGTCACATAATTAATAAACATAATAAATACAAAATATACCAATCAGGTATAATCTATATATAGACTACATATTCTAATTTTTGTAAGTAAATATAAATGTAGTAAATTCCATGACAAGCACTAATATCATAGTCCACCATATTATGTACACACTACTCAATTTGAAATAGCCAATCATAACATTTTCAGAGAACCAAATAACTCATAAACCAAGTTATACCTCGTATGTATATAATCTTTCATTTACACAACTTATTACATTTTTAGTAGACTACGTTCATGTAATTATAGATTCTTGACCCTCAGGATTCTATGGCTTATTTTAGTAGTCGATAATACTACAGATATAAGCACACCTCTATATGTTATATATAAGTACCTAAGTCTTCATATTCATATTTTTCATATATATGAGCATTTTTTCATACTAAATATAATCAAAATATGTACTGCCTATAAGTACTCAAACAATATATAAATAATATTTTTGAATGTCAATAATCCTTTATAATTCTTAATGAAGACTTCAACCATTATAACTTCCCATTCATGAACTATCAGTACTAATATATTCTAATAGGATTGACTTATATTCATATTAGTAAGTTCATCAATTATCTATATTATTCCATTGACTACCATGTTATGTTGTTCATATGATTATTTAGAAGCTTTGAACTTATATCCATTAATATATATATATATAAAGGAAAAATATCTAAATATATCGTAAGATAACTTATATCCCATTATGTTATTCCTATGATTATCTAGAAGTCAAATAATCTTTCCATGGCTAGTCAATATATATATATATATATGGATTATCCTAATTTAGTTATTATAAAAATAATGATCATACTTGGATCATCCATCGTAATATGGAAAAAAATATGGATTCACTATCTATTTTGCTATAATAAGTTTTTTGTTCATTGATATAAAAACTAATAACTAGGATATGAACTATTTTATTTGCATGTTGAGATATAAACCTGCAATCGAACATGTAAGCATAATTTCTATTTTAATTTATATTTTCATAAAAATTACCAATTAAACCTATGGTAGTGGTATGGATGTGTTTACTTAACACTTGTAGATCAAATAATAATATAGGATGCAACTCTCATTTTTGAGCTAGATCCTAACAATGATGTGCCTTATATTATTTTGTTAGACATATATGCAGAAGTGCGATGATTTTTAAGAGATAAGGAGATTTATGCAAAACTGGATAATTTGTATTTTCATATTCAAGATATGTACTGAATGATGTAGAGGAGTAGGAAGAGAATCATTCCTTTGCCACAATAGTGAGAAGTTGGTAATTGCATTTGGATTGTGAAACATGTCTCTGGGGAAGAGACAAAATGTTAAGATTCATTGAGCACTTACCAAAATTTAAATATATATTAACCATTATCACCAATTAAAAAAAATGAACAGCTTAACGAATGTATCTAGGCACTTCATTTATGTTATATAGTTTTCTATATGTATATATTCACTGAATATTATATATATATATATAGATTATTGTATACCATTTTATCATTACACTTAGTTCATTATATAAAATTTTATCATTATACTTATTTCATTGTATACCATTTTGTGGTTCACTACATGTTATTTTAATATTGAACATGCAATTCAAGCTTGTGAAAATTCATGGTTTTGATAAAACACATAGCCCTTTTCTCTATGAGTTTTACATTAAATACATACATGTAGATCAATATATATTTGTATATAATTTATTTGATGGATTCCTATATGATATTTATACCTATAGTCTCCTATTTTATTGAGAATCATATAGAATTTTGCCAAACAAATTCTTAATAACTTCACCTGTGTTAGCACCCAGATGTTATTAGAAGCCTATGCCTTCCTTTCCTCTGTTCCACTTCTTCTCTTCTATGTTTGCTCAACTCCTCTACTCTATCATGCACTCCTTATATTATTTTCTAATAACTATAGGAATTATGATTATAATAGTTCTAAGTATCATTACGTAATGATAATTTTAATACATCTATAAAATTGTAAAAGCATATGTGTGTTAGCTATATTAGTGGCATGTTATAGCTAATATATGTTACTTGAACTATGTTAATACTAATATGTTATAACAATATGCAACATACGTTAAGGAAATAAATGGAAAAACAATATGTAACATATATATATATATATATATATATATATATATATATATAAGTGATTTGTAATAATATATAACATAGGTTAACATAGGTATCAACTAACATGTAATTATCGATTAACAATCATATCCTTCTATTTAATATCATGTAATTATATATTGTTAATTGCTAACATGTGGATATAATAAAGATAAACAGTATATTTTGTATCGCTACAATATATATTAGTGTTTATCACTAAATATACTATTCATGCAAATTTACATTCTTGTAACTATTATATAATCATGGATTTAATAACATGGCATATTCATATAATAGCATTCTACACTAAATCTATGTTTAATATCCACAACACAATGACATGAGGTTAATTCTATGTAGGCATAAATATGAACTAATACACAACTAGTATGCATAAACAATTATCTAAATACAAATAACCATCAAAAATGTATTAATGCTAACCATTAAAACTATGCATATAATAAATGCCATTAACATGGTGTGTGCATGGGTTCTAGTCATTCCTCTATCATCCCCCAACACCTCCATGTATGCCACCCTTTTCGATGATGTTCTCCCTTTATCATGTTTTGAGGGATGAATCTCTCCTCCGTCCAACTCCTGACAAGAAATTTATTAGTCCATAACACCATGACATATGCATCATAAAATACTACTAAAATAATAAATCAATATGATCACAATGTAAATAATATATAATACAACTAACACATAACAATGCAATCATGAAATCAAAGAAACATACATATATCCCATAACAACATATGACTTATATTTTAGTTAATAATAATCAAGTCAAATTACCAACCATAAAAATCCATAGATAATTAAGTAAATTTTCTTAGCAAGACAAAGAGATGTAATAAAAAAATATTCCCTTAGTTTTACCCTTATTACCATTCAGCTCATTGGTGTTCACCTTGTGAGTTACAGTGTAAGACCATGGATAGGACTAGGATTTCCTCACAAATTACCACATTAAAACATCTTTAAATTATTTCCACATTTGTTTTCACCTCATTGGTGTTCCCTTTGTGAGTTGAAGTATAAGACTTTGGATAGGACTAGGCCCTCCTCACAAAATATTCCAATACCTAGTTCATACTTTAACCAAGTAACAACAAAATTACATGCTTCAAATTTGAGTTCATTTATGTTACATTATGATTTACACATTATTGACATACTTCCCATCTTAATTTAGTATGTTTTATGCTTACTTCAAAATCACTTCACTTGTATCTTCTTATTTTTTGATTACATGTATGTTTACACCATTTTATTAAATTTATCATACTTCCCAGCTTGATTTAATATGATTAATTTGATTTACACTTACATTTTGTTTTTTTCTTTCATACATCTCATCTTGATTTAGTATGATTAATTAACTTTATTGTTTGTTTGTTTTTATACCATTTATATTTCACATGTTTTCCATTTTATTCCAAATTTTCATACTTACCAACATGATATAGTATGAATTTTATTTGTTTTAATTTAGTGCAAATATTTTTACATGGTTTGGAAACATCTATTACCTTTTTAGTTTATCATTTTGGTTTCTCGTATCTATTCATCTTTTGTTTTTACATATTTCCCATCATGATATATTGTGTATTACATTTGTTTTGATTATTTATGCTTTTCCAAAGTATTTTTACATTTCTTTTTAACCATGCATGTGTATCACATAATTCTAGAAAAGAAAACCTACAACACATATTTTCCATAGCATATACAAAAAAAGTAAAATACATGTGCTAAAAAGGAAATATATCCATACATCCATCCACATACAAGTACAAATTATAGACCAAATAAATGTCCATATCAATATTATCCCATTAGTTTTATACAATATAAGTATAAAAAAATAATAGCTATAGCTCTAAGGTTGTGCTCCATCATGCCTATCATGCAGCCTAGCCATGTTGCCCATTGATCCCTATGACTAAACCCTCTGAATGCTCTACTATAATGAGGTGTTCAAGATTTCAAGCCATCAATCTGACCCTATAAATTAGACACCTAGGCTTGCACACATCTGAGTGTTATAGAGGTCACCATGTAAGCAACTTATTCCTATTCTAATGCCTATCAAGTTTGATCATCTCCCTCTCTAACCCTGGAAAGTGGGTGTGAACCATCTCTTTGTGCCTACAGTTGTCAAACAACCTCTCCCACCAGTTTAAACTAGTTAGCATAAGTTGGGGTAGATGGTACCATAGGATCAACCAAGGTGGATCGTTCACAATACGATAACACCCCATCCAAAATATCATGGTGTGCATCCACAATCATGGATACTCATTGATCTCATCCATTGTAGTACCTACAAAATAGAAACCAAATATACATCAAATCTCATGTATATATCTCAATCCATCTATCTATCACTAAATAGATAAATGACAATAAAAATAATGATCTATGTTAAAAACCTAACAAATTAAAATATGACTCATTGGTGCCAATATCACTAACCACGGTCTCCCCATCTGCTCACCCATCGAGCACCTCCTCTATCATCTACCTCTACATAAGTGCAAAACCCAAATTCCCCACTAAGACCATTGTGATTCCCTCTTTAGTGGCATATCTATTGACCAACTATGTCATGAGGTCATTGTAAGATCACCCTATGAAATTGCCTACACCTGTGTCTCCTCTCATCGATGTTGCGTCCATCTTTGATGAGCTTGAGGTAACTATTGTCACCCTTGTTATGTCTCTACTTCCATATCCTAACCTATAGTATCCACATCTATCACATACTCAACACTAGGTCTCATCACCTCCTACTGTCACACCTACCCTATCCATGGTTTCACCCATTGAGGCCTAACAATAAGTATATCAATGGGCACCCTTGAGCCTCCTCTTCCTCTTGACTCTCTAGCATGTCATAACCAATACGTAGTCACTAATAGAGTGGCCATTCTATGTGGTAGGCCTAATTTCCTAGGTATACAAGCTATTGGATGCAGTTCCAACCATGAATTATAGTGGCCCATTATCTAAACATGTGCCATATCAATCGTAATAATTACCCAAGATGGCCATATGGTAGTAATGTTGGGGTAAGTTTACCACACTATATGCCCTTGTGTAATAGTCTATAACACTAAAACATGGGGTATGGCATACACTACATAATCCTACCTCCACCACATAACCTAAAGTAACTTATCATCGACCCATGGGGTAACCCTTCTAGCTGATACATAATAAATCTCTCGTAGATTCATGTACTCAAAAAAATAATGGGGCCCATCATATTTTGCCCTCGGGTTAGCATCCTATACATATCATGCATAAGCTATACCCAAATGACATAACCAATATCATACAATGCAACCTAATCTAGGATGGACTAACATAAAGCTATTACATACATTGATACCTTCCCATCCAACTTGTGACATAACACTTGTGATGTTACAAGCCCTATTAAGGCTTTCTAGACATCCAAAATGGTCAAGATATAAACATCAAACAAGCTAACATGAAAACCAAGATAAATCTTATTCGAGCATGTCACCTAATAAACTAGGGATTGTCTCTCATCCTCTACCTTTGGTGCTTCACATATAATCAAAGTCCCAATGATAGGAAGTCCAAGCAAAGCATGAACATCCTCCAAGGTGATGCCCACCTCTATAGTGTCCCCCTCCACCTCCCATCATAAAGTGTTATCAGTCACTCCCATGCTCATAGGAACATGATAATGAAATCAACACTCAGTGGGATCCTTCTCATCTCCATGATGACTCTAAACCCCAAGGCAACTAGTCAAACTTGATCCATATCTGAAAAATTATCTAACAAATCTAGTATCCAGGTTGCATCCAACAAGTGTCAAATTATGTGTCACTTCTGTAAAATATCAAACAACAGATAATGTATTAGATCTTGAAGTCATAATAATAATATACATTCTTCAATATTCTTTAAAAAATACAAATTAACTACTTCATCAACCTATTTGTATTATTTTTCCCTTTTCCTACATAATCATCCCATTTGATGTTAAATTAACCCTCTCACCTTTTTGTCATACTCCATCAACCCTTTGCTACACAATCAGCCCATTCTTATAGACATAATCATCCTATTTGTTACTATTGTCCCTTTTTCATAGATGGCATACTATATCAACCCTTTGCCTCATAGTCATCCTCCTTTAACAAACTCTATTGGCCACATATTTTGTATTGCATCGATAAAAGGTACTATGTCAACCATTCATTCATTTCCAACTAGATCAACCCTCTGGTAGGCAATCAACCACCCCCATTGATACTAAATTAGCCTACTAATAAATGACCAGCCTCCTTGTTTTCTCTCACCTTAAAAATTGAGTTATTAGGGATGACTCTATTCTTAGTTTGCAATGAATTTTAAACCATTTACCATAAATGCCTTAGACATTTATTGATCTGATCTTTTCCTACCAAGTTCCCCATTCTACCCCTAGTTTACCTAAAAAAGTCCTACGGTCTTTTTTAGTATCTACATTTTTACTAACATTTATTTTTTTGTATCTATCTTAATTTCAATTAAAATTAATCAAAATTTTGAAATTAATGTTTCACTTACATGTGTTGCACTGGATATGGTTGCCAGGCATCTTTCATGTCTTATATATCATATCCTCACCATGATTGCTCTCTAGGCTCAAACTAGGTCTCTCAGAGCAATATTTTCTCACAAATAGTAAAAATAACAAATGAATTAATTTTCATCCTATTTATATTTACTATTCAAAATTATTTACTTATCAATTATTTTCAATTAGATTTCATTTTTAACCATAACTTTGTTTCTACTAGCTATTTTTCTAAACTAAAAGATGTTCTAGAATCCTAATGTCATAGAGAATCTTTCCACATATTACATGTATATTTCAAAAAAAAATCAATTTTTCACTTATCTTATAGGTTTGACTAATGTTCCTTACATTAGACAGCTTCACATTCATCTCACTTCCATCCTCTTCTACAGAACTAAGGTAGTTAAAGATATGTATTTTTCAATTATATCCTTTCATTTATTTTATTCACTTCTTATTGCAATTTACTTAGCTCAGTGTTGTGTGTTACTATGTTTTTTTCCTAAAGCACCATCATGTGTTATAAATGTGTGACATGTGATGAGCTTCAAGTAGGGCATATGTATACACACAATATTTTTAAACTTTATCAATTATTGATGCTCTCTCTTATAGGAACCCATCGAGACTCAATCTCTTAGAGTGCACACCTTAAAGGGTATACTTGGAAAAGGGTGGATAGGCCATTGGTGCTTCACAATATTATTGTTCCCTATACCACCACTTGTAACTAACACAAACCTCTTTTATATATGTCCCTAAGATTTAACACCTCCCTTACACACTCCTCCAAATAATTCACCACCTTAAATAACCCATACCTAAACCAAAACCTCCTTTTAAGTTTTACCAAATAAAGTCAGCATGGGACAACCCTGTACTTAAAATATATGAGCATGTTATGGGATTAGGTTGGCTTTGATCGACCCAGTCTAGGACCTAACTACCTTATTAATTTAATGATACATGGTTTATTAGGCTGACACTATCAACTAAAACTTTAAAATATTTTAGGGTTATATATAAATATATAGACACATCCTTTTCACCATTGCATAGAGAGAGAGAGAGAGAGAAAGAATGAGTAAATCATTATCAGTGCATCTTCTTATCCACCATTCTACTTGAAGAGCCATTTTTAGGGTTTCATAATTCCTTTGGATAAAAGAATCTTATCTTGTGAAAATTTGAGATTCACTAGGAGGACCTTGACTAAACTATTATAGCATATAATTACACCCTTATGGGAGAGTTTTTCAAGATCTCTCACTCCTAGTTACATTATTGGAGTAACCTCAAGTTGTGGGTATCTTGTAGTGAGGTTGAACCTCTAGAGAAGACTAGCTTCCTCTTGGTAGATCACCTAAAACTAAAGTTAAACTAATGTTCCATAGGGAAAAGGATTAGAAAGGGGATAAGGGCTCGTAAAGAAGCTAACTAGGTGATACACCAAAATAAAATGGAAAACTCCCATAACATTAAACCCACACTAGTTCTACAGAGGACAATACTGACTTAAACAACCTCAAGATCAAGCTGGTTGCATTAATATTTCATGGAGGAGGTTTAGGAAGTAATGAATGTAAACAAAGAGGAGTTATAAGACTCACTAAAAATTCACATCAATGGCAGAAAGAGCACTCAACTAGACCTATAAAATAGCATTGAAAACCTCCCTAAACAAGGTCAAAAAGGAGGACCATGGGTGAGGAAGATTTTCTTTCACATAATGCCATAGTGCACAACTCAATAGACACAAATCCAAAGTAAGAGATAGGAAAAGAAAATCCTTTAAAGCATCATGAGGTAGTTCTTACAAATGCTTGATAGGGTCGAACCTAATCAATTTGAGCATATTTTGTAATATCTCAAAGAGTGTCCCATCTCCCAGAGAGATGAAAAAGTCTAAAATTGGGAATCCCTCCAAAATGGAAAGCATCTAATATATATAAAAATGGCTCAAAGAAAGAAAAGGGCTCATAGGAGAAAGGAGAACTAAGAGAAGAGGTCATTGATGACTGGGACCCCTGTTATTATACTTGAGCTCTCTTGCATTCAAAGCGTGTAACTGCCTTGACCACGAAATAAACCATCTACAATCAGTGCAAATCTCCTCAAGCCCCTTATGCATTCAAGTCCCTTCTTTTTGAACTGATAGAGCCATATTAAAGCTAGTTGCATGTCCCTACCTAATGTGAATGAGTCAATATTTGTGTTTAAAACTTGGAATGCTCCTTCACTTTGCTTAGATAAGGATGAAATCACCATATTCATGAATCTAGGCCTAGCCATGCTACCTCTGATCGAGCAACCACTTGTTAGAGGTGAGATCCATATTGAAGGATGAAGGCTTCTCCATTAATTAACATCTACTGGCTCCTATCAGTTGAATGCATCCTTGACACTTATCATGTACACTTTCACTCTTGAGATTCATTGACTCCCTTTGAACTTTTTTGAATGGAAATGGCTATTTAATGAGACCCATCTTTGACATCTGTGAGAATATCTCAAGATTTCAAATTTAAATAGCTATTTGTTGGGCTAGATTTTGATGTTTGTAGGGTCGTCATGGGATACTTGAATCCCAATGGCTATTTTTTTGGACTTTTTGCTTTGAACAATTCCTTTGGACATTTGTTTGAAGGCTACAGACAATTTGTCTGAAGGAATTTAAAGAAATGACCCTTTGGCTTTGTTGAAAAGGACTTTTTGAAGGGAAAGATATGCTTAAAAATTTTGGAAAGTGACCTTCCCGAAAGGAAAAATAACCTTCAAGAATTTTGGAATGGTCTTTTGAAGATTTGAAATGAGCCTTCAGAAAAATTGCAATGGTCCATTTCTCTTTGAAAAAATACCTTCAAAAAAGTTTTAATGGTGCACCTCGAAAAGAAAGTGACCCTTCAGTAAATTTGAAATGGACCATTTCTTCAAAAGAAAGATACCCTTCAAAATTCTTATTTTGGTCCACTTCTCCAAAGAAAGTGCCCTTCAAAAATTTTGAAGTGGACCACTTTGTTGAGAAAAGTGCCCTTCAGCTTTCTTGAAATGGTCCATTTCTTGCAGATAATTCTTCCAAAATAATTCACTCAGACTATTTTCTCAAAAGAATTCACTCTTTGACTTTGACTTGAAAGGACCTTCAGATTTTTGAAAAGTTCCCTTGCTTACTTCGGGTTTCTCATGACTCATAACTTAGTCTTCCACCTTGTACTTTTGTAAATGTTGATGGAGTCTGTAGATGTTCTGATGGAGTCTATAGATTTTTTGATGGAGTCTATAGATTTTGGTATGTGGGTTAAAAATTGGCTAACATTTTTGGTGACTTACAAGGAAGCATGCCTGTTATACTTGAGAACCTAGACCACTTGCTTTGTCTATCCCATTGGGCATGGAGTCATTAGCCTTTGCAACTAAGCCAGTCTGAAACTGGATACAAGGTTGACCCTTTCTATAACTTTCTCTAAAGTAACAAGGATAAAACAAAACAAAGTGCCTAAGGCACTTGGGAAAGGAAAAATAGAATAGAAAGGAAATGTGCATAAGGCACTTATTGAAAGGAAACTAGCCTAGAACAAAATAAAGACAACAAACAAATGTGCTTGAAATAGCACTTAGAGGAATTTAAATAAAACTAATCTAATATGTACACCATAAAACTATGTGTACCCTTTCCTCCTAGATCAAAAGGAAAGTTTGATACTTTTCTTGTATCATGAGATAAGGGATTGAATAAGGCATGCAGCTTCTTGAGCCTTAGTCTTGATTCTTACTTCTTCTTTGTTGTAATTGTCAACTTCTTTGTCATTATGCTCAATGAAAACTAGGCAGCTCCAACTAGGTCAGCTATGTGAATCTAGATAGTCTCAAATTCTTCATATGGCTCCCTAACTACAACCTCTAATGGTGGCTTAACAAGGCATACTTCTTTGATTTATAATGTGTCCTTAGTAGGACTGGATGGCCCATTTTGAAGCCTTAAAACAAGTCTATGTCTGTAATGAACTCTTGAGGTGGTAGCGTTGAAAGACTACCCACTCCATCCCCTTTGATCTACTTGACAAGGTTGTTCTCCTTAGATGCAATAAGACCATAGTTGCCTTGAAGAAGAAAATAGTCAGCTCTCAAGATCTCCAATAAGTCCTCAAATGAGCCTTTCAACTGATTAGTAACCTCTGGCTGCTCCATAAGTTCATCAGTTTGATCAGTTATTTCATTTATTTCCTCATCTTTTTTATAACATGGCAGTTCATCCAAGGAATTAATATCCCCAACCCACTCATTTTCAATAGAAATTGGTAGCTTTACATCCTCAATAGTGCAGTCTATTTCACACACAACTGTGAAAGAGTCTTCAATATGTTCTCCTTCGTTCAAGAAGGCTAAGTTGATTTTTTGTTTACCAAAGGGGGGGCTACGGTGATTTCTTCCTCAAAGTTACTTGTGACATCCTCTTCCTTACCCTCTTTGGATGCATCTTCTTGGTTTTCCTTATAGAAGAGAGGCTCTTTCTCAAAGAGTGGAATAATATATTCTTGAAAACACTCAACAAAGTGAGAAAGGTTCAAGGAAGCTACCATAAGTTCCTAATTTTATTCTTGAAGTTGCTCTAATTGGATTACCTTCACCTCCTCTTTCTAATTCTTTGCCTCTTGAAAGGTTCTCTATGAAGGAAAGGCTTTGGGATTTTGAGGGGAAAGGAGTGGAGGCTATAATGTCTCTTGTCTGACTTTAGGAATCACCACCTTTTCCTTTTTCTACCCACTGCTCTGAATGGATTTCCAAGATGCGAAAGATAGAGGCTTTCCTTTAACCTTCTGATTTTGCTTTTCCTCTTCTTTCCTTGTCTTCACTTTTAACTCTATGATTTGTTTTACTATGTTCTCTTGAAATAGATCCTCCTTAAGGTGGTTAGGAATAGAAGAAGGCTCTTGAAGAGGGATGATGGAGGTTTATAGGGGTTCATATCCTTCATTACCTTAGACTCTTAATTCCAAATCTACCTTTTCTTGCCCACCCCATGACTTTACCACTTAGTTTCAGCGTGGAACCTTGAAGGATTTCATAAGAGGTTCTTGGGGAAGAATGGAGCCTTGGATCTCAGTATCAAGTTGTTCTACAATAAGCTCTTCATTTTTTTTATAGTTCCTTTGAATAGATTTCCAAGAAGGAAAGGTCTAAGGAACATATGAAGGACTTGGAACATTTAAAGGAGCACATAAAATGGTCACTTGAGGAGGAATAGATGTTATATAATAAGGTCAATGTGGTGTATATGTAGGCACAAAAGGTTGGCGAGGTTGGCTCTATTATTCCTCAAGTCCTTTCAGCTTGTCCTCAATGCTCTAAATGTAACCACCTATATCCATCATGTCACCTATGAGTTTGTTGTAATTTTCTCTCTCAACAGGGGCCCATTCTACTTTTATTTTTCCTAATGACCCTCTCACATAATTTATTTGGTGAGTAGCGACATTTTGGCCATAACATTAATGCGAGCTTAATTCTAGAGCATGCTTGTCAAGGCTTATTAGAGTCTGCCTAATTGTTGATATGGATGGCATGTGATGGGGTTGATGAGGAGAAATATTATGATGGGCTTGTTGTTCATAGGAGGGATTAGGGAAATATTCTTGCATAAATAGATCAAAAGGAACTTTCCAAGGTTCATCATAGCCTTGATAGGGGTCTTGATAGGGGAGATAGGCATTATATGGATTGTGAAGAGCAAATTAGGACTATTGATAAGGAGGTAGATAATAGGGATATTCACCATATCTATTCATATTAGCCTCATATGTCAAGTGAGATTTAAGACCTAATTAAAATCTACAAAGAGACAAATTTGGTCTATAAATAACTAAAATCTTTGATTTGGAGCTACCATTGGTGCTAATTTCCTACTTCCAGAAATAGATAGAGGAGAGACACACCAACAATATTCCTCACCTTTGTCCCATTGGGCATGCCAGAAACTAGTGTAGCATGTAATTGCACCCTTTTGGGAGAGTTTTTTAGGCTCTCTCACTCCTAGCTACAATATTGGAGTAACCTCATGATGTGGGTATCCTATAGTGAGGTTGAACCTCTAAAGAAGGATGACTTCCTCTTGGTAGATCACATAAAATTAAATATAAACTAATGATCCATAAGGAAAAGGGTTATAAAGGGGATAAGGGCTCCTAAGGAAGCTAACCAGGTGATGCACCAAAATAAAATCGGAAACTCTTATAAGCTTGAACCCACACTAGTTCTCTAAAGGACAATATTGACTTACACAACTTCAAGATCAAGCTAGTTGCATTAATATTTTTTGGAGGAGGTTTAGAAAGTAAAGAATGTAAATAAATAGGAGTTATAAGACTCACTAAAAATTCACATCAATGGTAGAAAGAGCACTCAACTAGACTAGCAAATAGCATTGAAAAAATCCCTAAACAAGGTCAAAAGGAGGACCATAGGCGAGGAAGATTCTCCTTCACACAATGCCATAGTGCATAACTCAATAGACACAAATCCAAGGTAAGAGATAAGCAAAGAAAATCCTTTATTACATAAAGAGGTAGTTCTTACAAATGCTTGATAGAGATGAGTTTAATCAAGCTGAGCAAATTTTCCAATATCTCAAAGAGTGTCTCGTCTCCTAGAGAGATGAAAAAGTCTAAAATTGGGAACCCCTCCAAAATGAAAAGCATCTAATATATATAGAAAAAGGGGCCCAGAGAAAGAAAAGGGATCATGGGAGTAAGAACTAAGAGAATAGGTCATCGATGATCGAGACCCTTACTATTGTAGTTGAGATATCTTTCATTCAAAGTATACAACTGCCTTGACCATGAAATGAACTGTCCAAGATCACCACAAATCTCCTTGAGCCCCTCATGCATTCAAGTCCCTTCCTTTTAAACTAACAAGTCCTTATCAAAGGTATCTATATGTCCCTACCTAATGTGAATGATTTTATCTTTGCATTTAGAAATTGACGTGTTCCTTTACTCTAATTGGATAAGGATGAAATCACTGTATCTATGAATCTAAGCCCAGCTACGCTACCTCTTATTGAGTAGCCACTTGTCAGAAGTGAGAGCCATACCAAAAGATGAAGGCTTCTCCATTAATTCATACCTACCAAATCCTACCAATTGAATGCATCCTTCACACTTGTCATGTACACTTTCACTCTTGAGATTCACTAACTCCCTTTGACCTCTTTTGAATGAAAATAGCTATATGATGAGACCCATCTTTGACATCTATGAGAATGTCTCAAGATTTCAAATTCAAATGGCTATTTTTTAGGGATATATTATGATTTTTTTGGTCCCATCATGGGATACTTGAATCCTAACATCTATTTTTTTGAACTTTCTGCTTTGAACAATTCCTTCAGACATTTGTCTGAAATAATTAGGTCTTCAGGTTTTTTGCAATGGACAATTCCTGCGGACAATTTATCTGAAGGAATTTAAATAAATGACCCTCCAACTTTGTTGAAAAGAAATTTTTGAAGGAAAATATACCCTTCAAACTTTTGTAAATTGACCTTCTTGAAAGGAAAAATAACCTTTGGGAATTTTGAAATGGTCTTTTGAAGCTTTGAAATGAGCCTTCAAAAAAATTGCAATGGTCCATTTCCCTTTGAAAAAATACCTTCAGAAAAGTTGCAATGGTCCAATTTGAAAATAAAGTGACCCTTTAATAAATTTGAAATGGACCATTTATTAAAAATAAAGATACCCTTTAGAATTCTTATTTTGGTCCACTTATCCAAAGAAAGTGCCCTTCAAAAATTTTGAAGTGGACCACTTTGCTGAGAAAAGTGCCCTTTGACGTTCTTGAAATGGTCCATTTCTTGTGGATAATTCTTTTAAAAGAATTTGCTCAGAAAATTTTCTTGAAAGAATTCACTCTTTGACTTTGACTTGAAAGGACCTTCAGATTTTTGAAAAGTGCCCTTGCTTACTTCAGTTTTCTCATGACTCACAAATTAGTCTTCCACCTTGCACTTTTGTATATATTGATGGAGTCTGTAGATGTTCTAATGGAGTCCATATATTTTTTTATGAAGTCCATATATTTTGGTATGTGGGCCAAAAATTGGCCAACATAAACTATAGTCCATTGTCCATCCTTAGTTTATTCAGCATACATAACAGCCTATTGTAAAGCACCTTGGCCAAGGGAGAGATTGAGGCTCATTGGGTTCATCTTCAAAGGTAAATATTACAAATTCTTTATCCACTTTATTAAAGTAGATAGATTTTCTTTTGTTAGCTTATATGTTTCTCTCTCCATGAATTAGGATTACCTCTACATTGACTTGAGTGGATTTATTTTATGCATGTTTATTTTTATGTTTATTACCCTCATTTTGTACCACATGCTATGGTAAGCATTGGGTTAGATTTTATTTTACTTTTCCATTTACTTGTGAATAAGAAAACATTAGACGTAGCTAGGGTTATCGATGGTGTTGCTTGACTAGAGATTATATAGCCCTATCTAATTATATTGTTGTGGTAAGGAACCCATTTGTTAGGTCTAGTAGATCCATATTGGTTATGACCCCTATTGTCTAAATGTACCAACAAACAAAAGGGCTAGTGTAATTTATTTTCTCCAATCTAGGATTGATTTGTAGATTAGCTTCACTTTTCCTTGTATATAGAAGGTGAGAAACACTTTAAAGAGAATTAGAGAATCACGGAGGATAATCAGAGGAAATAACTAAAGCAACCTAAGAAGGAGAAGATAGAGACAATCAATCTTAAAGCTTTTAAATTTAATAATTTCTTGTCATGTGTGTATGCAGGTAAAAAAGTGAAGAAATAAGAAGAAGTCCATTTTGAGGAAATAAAATTTGAAATCATAAAGGAGATCAAGCATGAACAACATGCTTATGTCGAAGAAGAATTTGATTGAGTAGCCATGTATGGAGGTACAGTGATTTGTTACCCTGAAAGAGGAGAGATGCTTGGAGAAGGACATGTTTAAAAAGAAGGATGCCTCATTGAAGGCATAAAAGAAACAAAACTAGAACAATAAGATGGTGTCAAAAGGTATTAAGATAAAAATTCTAAATTTACATTGTATAAATCAATTAAAGAGTAAATAGTATAAGAGTTTATATATGATGGAGAGCTACGAGATGAGTAACAAGACTAGCCATTTGTTTATGATAGTTGGGGATAATTTCAAGTAGAGATGGAAACTTTTGAGTAAGCCATAAAAAATTAATAAGAGGACAAAGTATGTCTTATAACATCATTTGAAAATATGAGCATTTAGCATGAGACCATGGATTCTTAGGAGAGAGAAATAGTGATGGAAAAGGTAGCATGCATCATGGAGTAATAGGGTATACACATTGATTTATAGAATGAGGGAGTGTCTATATTGACACAAGATGGAAATGGATCTCAAGTAAAAAATAAGGTACAAGGTATGCAAGAGCACAATGAAGAAGAGGAGTTGATATGGAGAAGATTGATGCAAGAGGCTGAAGTTAACCTATTATAGTTCCTAAATCAAATTGAAAAGAAGGTAGAAGTTGTAATACAAGAGCTAGAGGCAGAATTTCAAGATGAAGGTAAAAAGATTTAAAGTACAAAGAGCATGATTCCCATTGGAAAACTTCAAGGAGATGAATTTTTAGGTCATACAAGGGCATAAAATCATAATCAAGCAATGAGTTGCAGACAAGAAGATGGATAAGCATTAGTACAAGATATGCCAAATAAATTTACAAGCCAAAGTAAGTTAAGCATAGAGTCATTTGAGTTGATCAAGTAACTAATAGTGGTAGATAATGATGCAAATAAAAATAAAAATCTAAGAGGAAAGGATAAAGAACTCAATGAGATGAAATGGATGCCTAAAGAGACTTGGAAGAAGAATACCAAAGCAAGAGAATATGTAAAATGCCATGAGGTCCTTGAAGAGACTATCAAGTCTCATGAATGCAATTTGAAAGGTACTAAACATGATGGTGTAGGTATGAAGATTAAATATGAGTCACTCCATGATCACATGGAAAAAATAAGCAATGAAGCATAAGAACTCATGATAGAGCCAAGGAAAGAGGACAACCATATTCCTCACAAAGGAAGTGATGGGATGAAGAAAACATGTTTAGAAAAGGACAAGATCAGTTCTAATGTGATCTAGGGAAGGAATAAGAACAAGTTAGCATAGAGATAGAAAAGACAGGGCAATCTTAGCCCAAAAACTAGTCTAAGTAGTATGTCAATGGAAGGAGAGCTACAAGAAAGTGAGCAAGAGAGAAAGCAAATTAAGAATGATCAAGGTAACAAGTTGATCTGTTCAATTGGTACCATTGTAACTAAGTTGGTTGAAGGTAGTCATTATGATGGTAAGGTAGGAGGTTTCCAAGAAATGTTTTATTATGGTGAAAGTGAATTGGTCAAGGAGTTGTCATTACAAGATGAGCAAGGCTATGATAAGACTCACCATGAGAAGGTGGAGTGTCATAAGGTGATAGCCAAAGAGGATATTATTGAGAGTATGAGAAGGTATGAAGATGCATAAGAATACATTAGAGCATCAGGATAAAGGAGATAGCATTGTCAAGAAGTAAGACCAGCAAGGAGTGCATGAACCAAGCATGATAAATGAAGAAAGAAGCTATGAAGTAGGAGTAAGAGTGAAGAATGAGAATCAGCCATTTGACATAGAGCATGATGAAGAGAATTTAGAGATGAAGCATATATAAGGTGAAGTGAATGAAGAATTGTAGTAGATCGTGTACTTCATGGAATTATAGGATGAGTTAGAAAAGAGATAAGATAAGGCAAGAAGATAAAGACAAAGGTACCAGATGAGGAGAAATGAGAAAGATAAGAGAATTAGTAGAAATAGGAGCTTAGAACATTAGAGGATAAAGAATTAGAAAACAAGTAAAAAGGTATATGAAGTGCATTTGAGCAGGAGCTCAAATTTTCCCATTTAGGGAGCTTGATGCAAAGCATCACAAGGTAGCAAATAATGATAATGTGTTTAAGAGTTTCATTATGGAAATTTTTAGTTTGATATGGTTGTGTGGGGTATTTTATGGACCCTTAGGTTATGTTGGATTCATTGAGAGTCTTTTTAGTGTTTATTTCTTAGCCTTTTTAAGTTTCTCACCAAAATACAAGATTTGAAAATTTGAATTTAGAATTGGCTTTCTGAGGTGTTTTGAGGTGTTTAATGAAATCCAAATGTTTATTTATGTTTTTAAATGGTCTTATAAGGTCTTATGAAGGTGTGTGAATGGTATTAAAAAGTAAAAGTCATAAAAAATTAATGCAAGCCAAGAAATATGCAAAATGTATCTACCACCCTACATGGGAATGGCCTTGTATGAGATTTTTCTTACTTGTTTAACATAATAAAAAGTTATAAATGCATGTAAGGATTTATTTCATGTTGTAGGAGAGTATTAAGAGAGGATAAATTTAAATAATATGTTAGGGGGGGGGGGGGGGGCGGGGGGGGGGGGGGCGAATCAGTATATTATATATCTTTTTACTTAATTTGATTTCTTTTCTTTAACCACTTAATACACATTCAAGATATGCAATAAAACTGAAACAATAATTTTCACCACACAAGAGAGAGAGAGAGAGAGAGAGACACCAAATTTTTACATGGAAACCCAAAGTGGAAAAAACCACGGAAAAAAATCTCAAGAATATGAATGAGCACCAACTTAAAATACAAAGTTTGCAAGCACCAACTTGCAGGAGCACCAACCCATAGGAGTACCAACCCCTTGCAAATATTTGTGAGCACCAACCCACATGAGTACCAACCCCTCTTGTGTAAAAAACACAACTATCTCTAAATGTTGCTTACTCAACAAATGATAAAACTCTACAATATCTCCTACTTTTCTCTCTTCGAAAAGAAATACAAACTATGCACTCTCCTATATATCACAAATGGATTCTCAAGCCTTTATTTATAGCTTCCAAATGACCTCTAGCATTCACCTTTTGTGACCTTTCAATCCTCATGGAAAATAGCACCAAACATGCATGACACTTCATATCCTTGCATTTGAAAAGTCATATGGTGAACCTTCATAAACAAAAGCATCCTTTCCTCTTTTGTCTTTATCTTGGTTACTTTTCATATTCCTCAAAGTGTCTCTTCATGGAAAAATGTGTCATACCTCTTTTGTCTTCACATGGTGACTCTTGGAATTCCTCAAGATGACTCTTCATGAGAAAATGCATCCCATTCCTCTTTCATATTTTACCCCGTGACTCTTTGACTTCTCTATGGGCCCTCTTTTGACTTATATGCAACCAAAAATATATTCATTAATATTAAATAAATATTAACACACATTAGCCAAGATATGAATATTAAAAACACCATTAAATGTAATGGGGCCTTTATCACCAATAATGCTAGACTTTTGACATAAATGACAATATTTCCAACATAATAGGGGTGGATATTTCCAAAAAATATCAATATTTGATGAATATGTTTCTATACGATTTTACGCTTTTCACATTCAAAAAGGAAATGAGAAACTAAGAGAAGTGGTCTAGGGCTTGTACGTACCCGGATATAGTCTTGCGCACCATTATCCAGACGTTTTGAGAACTCCTCTTTGGTTGTGGAGGATGATACTTGTAAAAGATAGAGACTAAAACACAGAAGTTGTTAGATAGCTAGAAAGTGGACTGCCAAGCGAATGCTTGGTCCTAGAAGTGCAAAGACTTCTTGGAGGATGATAGCCCACTGATTGATAAAAGAATGTATGATAAAAAGCAGAATGATAAAAGACTAAAATGATTAAAGACTGAAACAGAAATAGAAGCAAATGCTTACCTGAATGTTGTTGTTGGTCTGGTCACAGTCACCGACGTTGGTTAGTTCTGCCGAGCATCGATTGTCAAGGAAGGTCTACCGATGTCGGTTAGTCTGTCGACGTCGGTGGAGGCAATGGCCGATGTCGGTCAGGACAATGGTCCGAGACGGGGTTTGGGTGAGTTTTTGGACTGTGGATGGGTCTGAGAAGGGGTCTGGGAGTCTGAGAAGGGGTGTGGGTCTGTTTGAATGGTCTAAGAGTTTGTGCAAGGACAATGGACAGAGTGTGTGGTCTGAAAAGGGACTAGACGGAGTGGACAGAGGAAATAGGGAAAATAAGGATGAGAGAAGGCTCCTGGAGAATAGGTTGGGTCTGGGCTGGTGATATTACTTAGAAGCAATAACTGAAAACATAATGAAAACACAAAGGAAATACTTACCTGTGGTTTGCTGAGGAAAGAGTGTTACAAACTGGTTGTACCTATTGCTGATGCTGCTGGTGTGAAGGCCCTGTTGTTGGTGGAGTGGCTGATGTAGAGTACCTGTTGTTGTTGTAGCTTTTTGTGTGTACCTAAGAGAGAGAGAGTGAGAGGTCTAATGATTGGAAGGATTGACAGATTGAGGAGTGAAAGATCGGATTGCTGAAGGTCGAAAGGTCGGATTGAAAGATTGAGAGAACGGATCCTGCATTCGAGTCAAGAATGCAGTTATGAAGGAAATCGATGTCGGCAATGTCAATGACGTCGGTCAACAATTGACTGATGTCGGCGGCTGGAAGGCAGGAAAAAGGCTAAAGATAGCCTTTTATCCATTTTCCCAACTATCGGGTCAGCGGGTCCAAGGAAGAAACGGTCGAAGGTGGCTTAATAGGCATGGGAAATGAGTAGGATAAGGGAAATGGGGTCTTAAATCATTTAAGACTTGTCAAGGGGTAGTGGAGGGGAAGTTGGAATAGGTCATAGGGTGATAAATGAGGGTATCCAAGGGCAAAGAATCCAAAGAGAGGAGAGGTGGCATGGATGAGGTGTCAAGGGGAGAGAATTATTAATTTAAATAAGATAATTATTTTAAATTAATAATACATAGGTTAGGAGTGGTTAAGTGGACCAAGGGGACTAAGGGGGGAGTCGACCAAGGGTTAGACACAATTTTGGTGTCTACAGAATAATTATGCCTACCTTGAAAGTTTTGTATATGTTTCTTGTATGTGGATGATATCAATGAAACAAAGAATGTTTCAAAGATATTTGTGTGATTCCATGAGAATTATGGTACGAGAGAAATCATGTATTTTTTATTTCATTTCATAAATTGGGTTTCTATGAGAATTTTCTAGATAAAATGAATTCATCCACAACATAGTCCATGAAGGAGGAATTTTATGTTGACACAGTTAAGAAGATCAAGTAAGCGGTATAACTTTGATGATTCTCTATGTGGTTATTGAATTGTTTTAGATCATAACCATAGTATAGAGTTTATTATTGGTGACAATAACCCCTTTGGAGGCCCATAAAACAAATTTAAAGGTGCAAAAGACAACTCAAACTATCACATAGTCCTATAAATAAACTCATAATTTTACAAATTTGCTTGTTGGGAAATTTTTGTGATTGTTCATGTACTTATAGCTATTGGAAAAGGTAAAAAAATTTAGATCAAACCCTACACAAGTATTATAAATGTTTTAAGTTTCCTAAAACTAAAAATATTTTATTTTATATGCTCTCGGCCACCTACAGGGTTGTGCAAACCAACCTAAGGTTTCAAAACTTGCAACTAGTATAACATTCATTCCAACAAGAAAAAATAGCTAAAATTTTGGAATATAATGTGTTTTAATGTTATATAGAGTATTTTTGAGGTTTTAGGTTTATTAATAACCATACTATATGGATTATAGGCCTATGGAATCTAATTAGGCTTAAAGACACCTAATTGCAAGAAGAGTCTAAGAGAAAGAATAATTCCATTAAGATCTGTGACCTGAGATTTTAAGTGAAGCTGATAGAGGATAACGAGTATCCCAATATGTATTTAATTTGTCTATAACCTTTGTATATTGGTCAAACCTACTAGATTTGTCTTAAAATAGGGCTACAAGCAAATAGGCCTTAAACAAGAAAGAATTGATTGGTTGAGATTTCAATCATGGATGTTGATTTATTAGATTAGATGATTGAGGGGAGATAAGATATATTAGATGGATGGACACATGAACCATAGTGTGGATATATAACATTGGATCCATGAATTAGGTCTATAAACCTATGGAAGAATGACAAGTTTAAACTATGCACAGAGAGTGAAGAGATGAAATATTTGTATCAGATGATGATGGTGATGTACTATGAAGGATGAGATTACAGAGTTATATGAGGAGTGATATGTATTCAAGATAAAGGAGGACTATATGTTTCAAGGAGGGTTGTGATCTTAGAAAATCTAAGGAGCTAGGATTTCAAATGACAAGCACAATACTTGCAGGAAACAAGCAAATCATATTTCAAAGAAGGCATCAAAGGAAAAATTAGAGCCAAGAACATGTAAAAGGATATTTTACGCATCATCTCTACATCAAGGCATCCTTAATCAAGATAATCTCAACAATATAGAATAAGTACAACCTTCTTCAACCATATTTCTAAACTCATTACTTGCAATGATAATGAAGACCTCATTATTGGCATATCTATTTAAGAAGTCAAAGAATCCCTATTTAGTATGGGTGGGGATTAGACCCTTAGGTTGAAGGGTTTTCCTAACCTTTTATTTAATCATTTAATGAACCTCATAGGTGAAGGTCTCAATAAGGTAGCTCAGGAATCTAGAAACTCCAAATATATGCTCAAAAATTGTAATGTTACTTCCCTGACCCTCATTCCCAAAAAGTTGGACACCAAATCTATAAAATAATTCTTCTTCATCTGTATTTATAACTCCATTTACAATATCATCTCTAATGGAATTGATAAAAAACTTAAGAATCTATTCTCGAAACTTATCTCAGAGGGGCAAGGAAGTTATGTGTGAAGTGGGCAAATTTCTAATTATATAGCGATTGCCCACAAAATTATCCATTCTCTTACCACTAGAAAAAGAAAAGGTATGATCATCAAAATGGACATTTTTAAATCTTATGAAAGTGTTACCTGGAAATTTCTTGATGGCACCCTGTATAGGTTTGGCCTTGAAGAGTAGTGGAGGACTTAGATTAGAAGTTCCTATTCCACACCCAAATTTTCTATTATAATCAATGGTTCGTCTAAAGTTTTATTTTTCTCTTCAAGAGGAATCAAATAAGGGGACCCTCTTTTTCCATACTTCTTCATCATTGTGGCAATGTATTTTGGAAGAAGAATCAAAGTTCTTAGAGCTAATGATAATATCAAAGGCATATAGGATACCACATAGGGGAATGCTCACAACACCTGTAGTTTATGGATGATAGTATGCTTTTTAGACCTCCTAATATTCAAGAAGTCAGATAAATTCAAGAACTTAGTCATTGTGAAAAATCCTCAAGACATTGCATCAATAGAATTAAATTCAAAGTTCTTCTTCAACATTCACCTCACAGTTCAAAACTTCCTTCCAAGATTCCTATCTTAGGTTTGCTCTTTTCAAAGGAATGGGCAATAAACAAATGTGCAACTCCATTGTTGATAAGGTCATAATAAATAAGGAAGTTTGATAGCTAATCTTTCCTCAACAGGTAGGCTTACTCTCATTAAATTTATCCTTTAAGCTACTCCCATCTATTGGCTCTCCCTAAAGGTCACCCCCAAAGGTGTTACTAAGGAAATTGTCAAAATCATGAGAACCATTTTTTTACAAGGCACTAAAGATAATTTCAAGTTTCCCCTCCTCCCTTAGGAAACAATCTATAAACCCAACCTTCAAGGTGGGGCAAGAATAAGAAACATTAAAAACACTAATTTGATACGTATGGCTAAGCTGATTTGGAAACTTGGTACAAGTATATTTGAACAGTGGAGAAACATTTTAAAAGATAAACATATCGATAATGAAACCTCTAACATAATCTTCACTTCCAAATATCCACACAAAGGTTCCAAAATTTAGAATAGTATCAAGGAAGCTAGAGGTCTTTTGTTGAAAAGACTCTTTTAGAAGGTAGAGAATGTAGCTAAGATGAAATTTTGGGAAGATGAATGGATCATGAATTAGCCACTATAATAAGACCTAGAGTACATCAAAATAAGTGGGGAAGCTAAATGTCAATGGGGTAACTAGGTTAAGAATTATTGGACTGAAAACATTAACCATGGCCACATAGTTATAATGTGGAATTTTTTTCAAAACCTAGATGGCTTGTAGAATGAAACTTATAAGAAATATAACAACCTCTTGCAAGGTTTTTAGATCCCTTTAAATGGGGAAGAGGATATTTTTAGATAGAATCATAAGGAAATAGGCCTTTACAAAATTAAAGAGGGGTATGACTTCCAATTTTATACCCCTTATCTCAATATTAAGGACTATCCTTGGCTTAAAATTTGGCACTCTAAAGCCTGGCCAAAATCCAAAGCCTTTCTTTGGTTGGTTATCCACAAAAAAATCCTTAATGTGGAATATCTCAAAAAAAAAGGTTTCATGTGTCCCTCAAGGTGCATCATGTATTAACAATATTGAGAACATGGACCATCTTCTTCTTAGTTACAATTATGAAAATGAGGTATGAAATGAGTTTTTCCACAAATTTAACTCAAGTTGGGATTTCAACCACACTCTCTCCACACACTTATAGGTTTAGAGCAGTAACATGTATATAACAACCATAAATATCTTTGTGATATGGCTCTAGGCTTAATCACTTGGAAAATATGTTTTGAAATAAATGATTGAATCTTTGAGGAATAAAGATTCCATAAAAATAAAAAAACATTATGGGATGACACTGAAATTTGCATGCCTAGTGTTTTCTAGATTACAAACAAGAATAAAAAGGAGACCAATCCTAGTGAAATGCACATCCTACACAATAAGCCAACTCTCAAAATAACTTTTGATTTACTTCCCCCTAAAAATAATAAAAAAATAATGGAGATAATATCATCTGGACCCATCTACCTTTAGAGTAGTATAATCTCAATTTTTATGGGGCCTCTAAGCATATTCCAAAGTAATCTGGAGCTGGAACTATGATTAGAAATCACAAAGGTAAGCTAGTGGCCTTGAGGTCTCTCTACATAGGTATTATTTCAAATAATATTTCCAAATTAGGAGGTCTAATCTTGGGTCTTAATCTTTCCCTCAAAAAAGGCACTGATAACCTCATCATTGAAGGCTATACATACATCATCATCAATACTATCAAACATAACAATAGTCAAAACTAGAGGATTCAAAACCTTATAGCAAAAATTAAGGAGCTTATCAATAGACTCTGAAATTCTATGTTGGCACATGTTTTCTAAGAAGGTAATAAGGTGATTGATTAAATTTCCAACCTCATCTTGGACCCATACTCATTTTGTTTTAGGGCAATATGAATAATATTATTGAAAACTAGGAGCTTCAAGTGCTTAGTGATATTATTATTAACAAATGCTATAATCTTTGGTATGCACCTTGGATTTTTCTAAGTTTGGCACCTGTTTACGTTGTGTTATCCATTACTACATGAGGTGGATATGGTATTTTTTGGAGGATTCTTTCTCCTATATTTCCCCCCACTCATGCCTCTTTTCTCTCATACTTTTTGTTGTTTCCTCTATATGCGGATTTCCTTTTTATAGTTGTCTATTTTGTTCTTCCTATATTTCCTAGTGCATCACTTTCCCTCCCTCTTTTTTGTTGGCCCTTTATCATTCTCTATCTACTTGAAAATATTCAAGTCCCTCTCATTTTTAGAATTTCCCTACTCTACATTACTTCCTTTTCGACCTTGTTCTTTCTTGTATTGATCTAGGAATCTTCTAATTGGTTTTGGATGCTCTTTTCATTTCACCGATTATATGTTATTTGCTTTCCTTTTTTGGCTTTTGAGTTTTATCCTTTTAATTTTAGTGCAAATAATCCATCTCTCCTCATCTCTCCCCACTCTCTTTCATCCTCTTTCCTTGCTCATTTCATTTATTCTTTGCGTGACTACCTTCACATCCTTGGAGAAGGAAGGATGGAGGAATTCAAAATCCACACTCAAGGCTTGGCTATGATATGGTTTGGCTCAACACTATTGATATAGACACTATTAACATCAATGTCACTACTATGGTTGATGATACTATGGTCATGAAAAACCACATCCATCAATGGTTATGTAATAATAATGGCAATCCCAATCTACCTAGCTATATCGAATAAGTTGAATATTAAATTGGGGGAAACTAAACTCCATCTCCTTCTCCTTATTTCCTTTGGTTGCTCTTTCTATCTTATTTTTCATAAACCACAAATAGGTTTTTGGTTAATTATCTTTTTATTTCCCTGCCCTTGCATGCATCACATCTTATTGAACACCATTAACATATCTGAATAAATTTCTAACCACCAAAAAAAATAATAAGAAATATATCAATATCCAGAACCTCAAATACACATACCTCATATCAAAATCACTCATAATATAATAAGTAAACATCAATGGGACCACATTCATCATGGGTTGAATATCAAGCATCCTCAACAAAAAAATTCTCCCCACTCAACAAATATATGACAACTCTCATCAAGAAGATCATCATTATCAGTGTCCCAATCAGAGTGGATAATCACAAGTACAAAATGAACTCAACATGAATCTTTAACTAATCACAAAACATATCAGTGATCTTGTCAACACTATCTAAATAAGAAGTGGGTGCATAAACACTATCTATGGGAATAAAATCCAACTTTGCAATCCTCTCAGTAGTATGTCTCTCATCATATATACTAAGAGACATAAATAATAGGAGCATCAACATCAAAACTAAAATTTTGTTCAGTATGATCATGATTAATAAAATCTACAAGGTTGATTTCATCATCAAATTAAAAGTTTGACATCATCATGACCAACATCATCATCATGACTACATAAGTCATCATCATAAATAGTGGACTGAACTCTCTTATAAGATTTGGTGAACATACAAACCTTAAATCATAACCTAGAATAATTGATCTAACCAAAATACAAGGATATACAATCTCGTAGACTTTATGGGTAGATCTCGCATATAACAATGTTCGATAGAATGAGTATGTTAGCCACATGATATACAAGGATATAGGTCAAAACAATCATTAAAGGGATGAACTTGACATCCCAAATGAAAATAATTTTATTTTGGTTGAATTGAAATCTTTGAGGTTTTGACATCACTAGATTACCAAACGGGGGAATAATCAACTTTACATTTATTCATAAGACATAGGGATACAAATGTGACGGGTTTAAAATAATCTGGCATATGAAAATCCACAAAACCCTTAAATCCTAGACCAACACAATACTTATTACATTTCATTATCTCTAAAGTGTGCATGAGAGGTCTATATTCCACAATAAAAGTATGAACAAGTATATTATTCAAAATGGCTTTAGGATGTTTTTAATCAACCTTCGAGAAACAATCGATTCAACAACATTGTTCATAATAGGATTATGAGACCTAGTATATGGTATAATATATTTAGTTTGTTTTATAAATGGTGTGACAACAAGGTTTTTAACAACACTAATAGGTTAAATAATTGAATGTGTTATATAAGAATTGATTTGATTTTGCAAATGATCTATCCCTTATCTCAATAAAGTGTATTATTTACAATATCACATAAATGAAGGTTGAAATTATCTCTAGTAATACAATTAAATTTACCCTAGTTTTACTTACTCTAAATTATAATGATAAGATTTCATCTAAATATACTATGCTCATGGTATATGTAGTGATAATATATCAACAAAATCAAGCAAACTAGTACACAATAAAAACATAAAAGTAAGATAATAGTGAAACTACTTGAAGAATGATACGTCGTTTGATAGGCCTTTGCACTTGGACCATATTAAAATAAGTCAACGTATAAGTGTTACACCCTTATTTCTCCAAAAGATTACAAAATCATTTTTTACCTCATTATTCAATCAAATTTTCAACATACATTCAATAATATGGGTAATATCCAAAACACATTTTTACAAGCATCAAACATGGCAAGTGATTATATAAAAGTACTCAAAAACATCACTGGGATTAAAAAAAGTGGTCATAAGCAAATTTTCAACTATTTTATGCAATAGTTATGTTATTTTTTAACTTGACACCTATTTCAAGTAATATTGGCACCTCACCAATACCAAATATGTAAACTACTCTAATTTTTAGGGGTTAAAATAAACTTGTTTAATAACCTAAACCTATTGGTGTTTATACTTTTTGGAATTCCAACTTTGTTTGTTTTCCAAAAAGACTAGTTTCAAAGAAAAATATGACCATATGACAAATATATGGTGAAAAACATAATTTTAGATGCTTGTTATTTTAGTTTTTTACCAGAAAATAAAAGTCATCAATTTGCAAAATACTGTAGTTTTGTACTTTTAGTACTTGAACATAGGACCTATGGGTTGAGAATGTATGTTTTACCAGAAATAATATTTACCAAGTCATTTACAAGACTTCACAAATAGTTGTGTATACTAAGTTGTTTTTTAATATAAATTGTTGTAGCATGGAATTGTACCCTTATGGGAGAGTTTTTCAGGCTCTCTCACTCCCAGCTACAAAATTGGAGCAACCTCAGGCTATGGGTATCCTATAGTGAGGTTAAACCTCTAGGATTTTTAATGAGGACAGCTCCTCAAATGCTTCACTTCAACTATTCCCACATAGTAAAACCTATTATTGACCAAGGAAAATGGAGAGAAAGATAACATAAAAAGGGAAAATTGAAATAAGAAAGTTGATGCACCAAATAGAGAGTGACCCACATAAGCATGAAATAAACACTAATTCAACATAAGATAATTCTTCTTACACAACCTCACAACTGGCTAATTTGCATCAGTGTTTCATAAACTAGGCTCACTAAGCCATATATGAAGTAGAGATAAATTTCAAAATTCACACCAAGCATCCATTAATGGTAGAAATAGCTCAAGTTCAAACCTAAAACTAACCTAAAAATAGGTAAGAAGGAAGGAAAAGGGACATGGAAGAACACTTTTTCACAAGGCCATCATGCACAAGCTTGCTAAACATGATTTTCAGATAAGAGATAGGTAAAAATAATCTTTGTTACTTCAAAAAGTCTTTTGTAAAAATTTTGATAGGTTTCTTCCTTATCAAATGAGGATATATTCTTTTGAAAATAACTAAGACATATATAGAAAAGGGGAAGAGCCAAAGTGAAGAGGTGAGCAAACAAAAATCAATAAATGAGATCCAACCACCATCCATGAACTCTCACCCACACTTGGGTTAATTATAACTAATCCTTCTCTAATTAAATAACCACCATCAACTCTAATAGTCTTCCACCACTCTCATTGGTCGATAAATTCACTAGAAGACAAAACTCATTGAGGATGATGATGTCATGGTCCACTAAGAAGGAAAATTCTAGAAACATCTTAAATGCCTGAGCTATCTTTTTTAATTGCTTGATCTTTATCATTCATATCCACGCCATCCTTCACTTGTCTACTTATGTATGAGGACAAAAATTCTTACATCTATAAACCTGACTGAGCCATGATACTTCTACATTTATTGGTTATTTATCAAAGATGATGGCCTTGTCGAAGGATGAGGACTCCCCATTAACTTCACCTACCAGCTCTTACCTTGAAATCTAAACCAGATCTTCCCTATAGATGAAAAACCAATCTAAGGACATTAGTTTCCCTAAATTGATCTTATTTATGTTGGTGTGAGTCCATAGGTTATGCAGCTCCTTTTGGTCTTTTAAATGCCAACTGCTACTTGCAAGGGCTCAAACTTGACGTTTATAGGCCCATCATCAATTTCTTTGAACTTTCATTTTGGGTATTATTTTCAACATCCTTTTGGGCTCCTTTTCTTAGGCTTTTATTTATCAATTTCCCATGGATAATTTGTCTAAAGGAATTCATGTCTTCAGACTTTATAAAAATGCCTATCGAACTTTTGCAAGGTACCCTTCAGATTTTTTGAAAATGAACTTTCTCGAAGGGAAAGAGCCCTTTGGGTTTCTTGAAAAGGACTTTCCCAAAGGAAAAGATCCCTTCAAAAATCCTGAAATGATCCATCAGAGTTTTTATTTCAGATTGTTTTCCTAAGAAAACCCTTTGGAAAAATTATCTCAGCCACTTCACTTTATAGATATCTTTTGGAACAATTCTTTCAGAACAATTTTCCTAAAAGAATTTTTGAAAATTGAATTAAAAAAACCAAGACAAAACTCCCAAAGAGAGAACACTTAGCTAAAAGGAGAAATAATTCCTTCAGGGAAATTGTCTGCACAATTTTCCCTAAAGGAAAATGAAACCAAAATAGGCTCGAAAGAAATCACCTTTCACTTGTTCTCTGAAAGAATGAACAAGTGAAAGACTTAGCTAAATAAGAGGTTTTTCATTTAGCTTTTGGATTACAGGATTATCCTTGAACACTGATGTCGGATCCATTTCTAAGCCTTTGATCTAATGTTTCATCAAACCATGCAAGAGCTTCATATGTGGGCCAAAAATGGCCAACTGAAACATGCATGTT
>JARHVA010001320.1:1392500-1410000 GCA_037957365.1 Torreya grandis
TACCTATTAAAAGACATTTTAGATGCATTTTTAGTCAAGAAGAAGGCTCAACCAAGTAAGAAGTCAATCAAATGTGATTTTGCATGCCATTGCAAACCTCATGAAGTAAGTGATACAAAAAATTTTCCTTTTGCTCCTAGAAGAGGATTATTTGAAGGTTAGTTTTAGTGAGTTTATCTTTCCTCCAAGTTATATCAAGCACATTAGTTTTCTTCTTTTTTTTTTTATAAATGTTTTGATAACACGTGTTTTGTTAGTGTTGTTTCCTTGCTTTGTTGTCTCTTATTTCCTATCTTTGAGGAGCAAGAAGTTGTATTATCTTGATTTAATATTTTTTTTAGTCTAATCATTATTTCTTCAGATTTTAAAAAGTTATATTTTGATATTTAAAGGGATTTCAATGGTTTGGTTCTCAAGCATAACATGCATGCTTCCCAGTTGAGTTGCCAAAATGTTGATAATTTTGACCTCACAAATCAAATTATCACCTATACCACTTTAAAATTTTATTTTTAGGACATGGTTACTTATTAAGTAATTAAAAGATCCATTTGATACATTTTACAATAGTTTAATTAGGCTTCTCAAGTTATTTTACCAATTTTAGTGCCAAAAAGGCCTGTTTTGGGGTTATTCGTACAATTCTCAAGGTAAAATTGAGATTAAATAGTATTCAAGACCTTATTTTTCCATTAAAATTTCAAACAAGTTATTTTAAATAGGTTTTATGCCTTAAAATGATTAAAATTGATTTATCTCTCATATTGATCTCCTTGGTAGCTCTAGAAGGTTAATTTTTAAGTGCTTGATATGGATAGAGGAGAGAGAGAGTTAGGATATTAAAATTTATAAATTGATATTATTCCTATTAATATTTAAATTAGTTTAATTTTATTTCATATTTATTTCTTATTAATTATTAATAATTTCTAAGAGTGACAATAGGTCACTATGGCCTATTCATTTGAAAGGGGTTTGTTCTTGCACATGTTTCTCCACTTTAGAAATATATAGAGATAAATGGATTTTAGGGTAATTGTTATATAATTTCATCTCATTTTCAGTATTTTTTAATCACACAACTCATCTCTATGAGGTGCCTTTACTTGAAATAAGAATGTCTTAGTTTATAAGTTGTTTCAGACAATCCTACTACAAGTTCTTGTTTAATTTTCATGGTGGTCATTCTAAGAGTTTTATAGTTATTTTTAACTCATGTAATCTCCATAATTTTCATGTAATTCATTTTTATTGTCCAAAATTTCTCTTTTTTATAACATCTTCAAATGATTGCCCTTTGGAGACATGGTCCAGGTTTGTAGAGTCCACTAGATTTTTAATTACTAATTTTGGCTCAAATTCCAATGATACATCATGGTTTAAAAGTTATGATATGATATTTAATCATTAGAAGTGAATAAAATTCAAGATAAGATCCCATATGCACACTTTAAAATAATATTCATAGTTATTTCCTTTAATTATATGTTGTATGGAAGATGCTCAAAGTCATGAAGATACCTAACACACTTTTTCATGTATTCATATAATCCCAATTGCCTCACTACCATCATACAAGTTGATCAAGTTGACTAGATACTCCAATATCTACTCACAAGGCTTATGCATTAGTGGATTGTGTGTGTAGTCCATACAGGATTGTAAGGTGAGTTGAGGATGGTATAAGACTTGGTTAGAATCTCTATAGTATTGGAGAAGTGATAATGAGTAATAAGGAAGATATATAGTGGACTAACTAGTTTTAAGAGTTTAATAACTCAAAAGATTGGTTTTTCTTAGCCCTAAATCAAGTAAATGAGACCTACATGCCTCAAGACTATAGGTCCCCATTTGGGACCAAGGTCAACCTCAAATCAACATTAGAAAAATATAAATCTTGGAGACCTAACCCCATAATTGATGAAATCGGCCACACACCATCAAATAACACCTAGGTGATTGCATAGTCTAATGAAGGACAATGGATTGAGTTAACAATCTAAAAGAGTACCTACATTACCTTGTATGAAAAGTGTACGTGCAAGGATGGTCTGAAAGTGTCAAAATGAGTTGGCATACTTTGCATAAATAATGAAGTTATCTCCTTTATATATATCCATCAAACATAATATAAAATGGAGAGCATTAGTTTCTAGACTTCTAATTTCTAAACACAATCAATCACTCTAATATGTCATCTACATGCCTATTTGAGAGACCAACCTAGTTATAGACTTAAAGAAGAGGTAAAACATGTGTGAGAAAGGTAATTAAACCTAATTGTAACTTTATCTAAGCTCTTGGACTGATGATGGGGTTAATACTATATGAGAAGAGACCTAAAACACAAGTGAATGTAGGAAAAAACCTCTACAAACACCTATAGAACTATGCATAGTATTATGTACTTGATGTCAAGAGACAAGTGATTTGAGGATGTCATTAAAGTTTGAAAAAATTATAAGATAGTAACCATGAAATCACCCCTTTTTGTCTCTCAAACATCATGCTTAGTGAATGGTGAGTTCCAAACACACCTAATATAATCAAGTAGCCCTAAAAGAGGCACATATAGGCCTTTAGTACAGACCATTTCATTTTCAACCTAAAGGAGAGGTAGATTTAGAGATATTAAGGGTGTTCTAAGTCTAGTCTTGAAATAATCAACCAGGTTCATATCCTTTGAGGAGAATATCAATGCTAATGGGAATGAGGTCTGGAACACTCTATGCACATTCATACCCTAAGAGATAACCTACAAGCCTATTTCAAGGTCAATTCTTTCTCAAGGCTAAAGAAAAGAGAAAAAAGTGTTTAAAGATACTATGAACCCAATCAAGACTATATAAAAGTTCAAAGACTACTAGTAGGATCAGTGACCTTCAAGGTGAAGTTTGAAATCCCAATGCATAGTCATGACTCCATAAAAGGCACCTACAGTCCATACTAATTTCAAAAAGTGAACCTATAGTCAAGGCACAAGGAACATGAAGTCAACTATGTCTTATAGTTGATAAGAATCCTTATGGTGTAGGAAGGTTCAAATATCTTTATAGAATACTAAATATTATTTAATCTATGTGATAATACCTACTAAAAATTTTACCTATATTCAAGACTTGAGAGTTACCTAAAGTTAGCAATCAAGATGCAATGTGAACTTCTTTTCATAAGGTCATGAAGATAATTAAGATGTAGAGGTATGTGATAGTTGATATAAACCTAATTGAAGACTTTAAATAATTTCAAGGACTATGTAGGAAGTTAGTGATGAGAATGGAGAGGTCATAAACCAAGAACATAAGCAAATTGTCTTAGACAATTACCTATAAATTACAAGCACAAGTTAAGTTGGTTTCAAGCCTAAAAGGAAGGATAGATGCTTATGGAAATGGTTCTGAGGTCTAATTCAGATTGAAAAAAATTTATAAGACCATTATGAGACCAAATAAAACATGAAAATATTTATCTAAACTAAGTTTTGAAACCTCATACATAGTTAAGAGATTAACCTACAGGTCTGCTTGTTCTTTAAAGGCTTTGCATGGATAGAAGGAAGGTAAATAAATGTGAATAGATCTCTATGGTGAAGGTAATTTGAGGACAATTTCCAAAATGGAATAAAAATATCACTTCAAAAAATTATATTTAATTTATATATGAGGAAAAGTTAAGAACTTAGTATAGGCCTAATTCTCTAACAATCACTAGAAAATCCTACCTATCATGAGAGAAATTGTTATGTTAAGGCCTCTAAAGGCATGATGATAATTTAATAATTCTTACATGGGGTTTTCATTAATTTAAAAATACATTAATTTTCTCCTTTAGGTAACACAAATAGTTTATATACCCAATTTTTTGTTTCATACCTTGCCCACTTCTTTCGAAAGGGGCAACCATGAGACTTAGGGGTCCACTTGAGAACAAAGGCACAAATCAAAAATTATATAAGTCATGAAGGAACCTTGAGGAAATTAATTGACATTAATATTGTTTTCATAAACTCTAAGGTGCAAAAATACTCATTTTTACATCCAATTCCCTTGAGGGCTATCAAGAAGGTAACAAGCCCATAACCCCAAGTACCCTAACCAATGTACCATGAACATACAGGGGGTAAAAATTACTATTATATCATGTGAAACCATGTGATTTAATTTTTAAGAGATTTATGAACCTATCCTAGTAGTGGGAATGACTTTTGAGACCCAAAATTCATATTTTACCTCTCTTGAACCTCAAGAATGTTAAGCAAGCCATCCTAAGAGTAACTTCAGATGCTCATACCATATCTCACACTTTGAATGGGGAGATGAGACATTTGGAATAGATAGGAGATAATTAAATAAGGTTTTATAAGTGGAAGGATGTTATTTTGACATCCCATCTTTATGAACAATCATTAAGACCCCAAATAGGTCTTAACCCTTCTAAAACCCTGATTATGACTAGTCATGGAAAAAGGACCTCAAATTCATATCTAATGATATATTTTGATACTTAAAAATATTTTATGTTTTTAAAAACTCCAAATATATTATGAACATGTAATTTTATGCTAACATAAATTATATGGATTATTCTAAATATCCTATCTTAAATAGTTTTTATTATTTTTTTAGGTGTTCTGAGAAGGTAAGAACTTCGTAATCATTGGATAAGGTCATTTTGGAGTTTTAATAGCTGTTAAAGACCATAAAAATTCACATTATATTTTTCAATTGATAAAATTAGGCACATTTTCCAAGGCATTCCTAAATAAGCTCAAAATAAGACTAACTAACAAGGTGGTTTCATGGTTTTCATACTTCCAAAGGGTTTTAAGACCCTAAAATTGGAATGGAGTATTTTTTTTGGTGAAGTAAAGTGAATCAAACACTTTTGTATAGTTTCACATGTGTGGGTGGTCATTTTAACCAAATTTCTCTTTTTAGGCCTATGGGACCTAATTAGGCCTAATTGGAGAATAAAATGAAGGAAAAAGAGTACTTATACTTGGATTTTAATCATGAAATTTTGTGTGGATATGCGAGTAAATATAGGATACTCAAAAATGTTCCTAGGTTTCCATGTTGATCTATGCAATCCTCTATACAATGTGATTTATAGGTTTTTAAGGCTACAAGGAATGGGTGCTAAAGCATGCTATATGAGAAACATTATGTCTTTTAGATTAGGTTATGGATAAAAATTCCTTTTTTTAGTCTTATTTCATGTTTATATTCCATCAATGGTGGATTTTTTCTTGGTTTATTGCAAAAACTCAATTTCTCTCTCTTATACCTCTCTGCCCAAGAAGGAATCAAGTGTTTAAAAGTACTAGGTGATGCATAGAAGTTTTCCAAAGGATTTATTAATGATCCTAATTCCATCCCACACATATTAAAGTGTGGGATAATTAAATTAAAATTTGGTATAAGGTTTTAAATGTTGAAAGGTTACCAAAGACTCCTAATCACACTCTTCTTCCTTTTAACACCTAGTATGTTGAAAAGGTCAAACTTGCACTCAAAGAGATTATAAAAACAAAATAATGATAGAGGGACCTAATAAATAATGGGATAAGGTTTAAATTTACATGTTAATGAAGACTCGACTAAGTTTTTAAGATCTATTTTCAAGGAAATGACTTTTTCACCAAGGATAGAGGGGTGTGCAAGCAAAGATTTAGGAGGCTATGTTGTTCAAAGACCAGAAATGGATACTCAAGACTCCTTAAACCTTATATATATATATATATATATCAACATGAATATATATGACATTTTACAAATGTTTAAAAGAGATAATCAAGGTATACTACATTAGAATTGAGAAAGACTAAGAAAAGGTTTCATTTCCTAATTTTGGGGCCTCTCTCTCTCTCTCTCTCTCTCTCTCACTCACACACACACACACACACACACACACACACACACACACACACACACACACACACACACACACACACACACACACACACACACATTATCTCTATATGTAAGCCAATGTTTGGCATTGTAAATAACCCTTAACTTGAGTTGTGGCAAAGCCATGCTCATAAAACACTTGTACTTGTCTATTTTGAATGAATAATATAGTATTCATGCCTCTTCAAAGATTGTGTTTAGTGTCTTTTTATGGTTAGTTGATCGATGATAGTGATATTATATGTTTCCTCTCATCTTTTACTTTCCTCTTTACCTATTTATAGGTATTAGTTCATCCTTGTAAGTTTCATAATTTTCTCTAATCATCTTGTATGTTTGGCAATTGTGAGCTCTCTTTAGTGTCCTTAATATACCTATTGACTAACTATCTCAGATTATGCATCAAACTTGAGCCTCTATTTGAAACATTCATGTTTGAAAGATCTCATTTGATAAGTGTAATTAGGTTTATGTTCTTATTCAACCTTCTTGGTGTATACTACACAAGTGGAGGACACATTTTGGTGTATCACCCAAGTTAGATAGGTTTTCCTTTTAATTTACCTTCATCTCTTTTCCATTTCAATATAGTAGTGTAGAGTAGTGATCGTAACTAATACATCAAGGGGATATATGCCTTATAATCTACATATTCAATAAAATTATTAGGTCACCTATAGCCTGGGATTGTGTTCATGTTACTTTAAACTATGAAGACCTAAAACTACATTCACAAGGGTATAACTCTTATAGTCAATAATTTTATGGGAGTCCTAGTACAATAACCCACAATGGAATTTCCATGAGTGTCACTATCCAAATTCAACCCAATATTCCATTTATTAAGGGAAATAAATGATTCTCCAAAGTACCATAATCCTCCTAAGGATTTCTAATAGTTTTCTAGTGAGGATAATGAGACCAAGAAATAATTTATTTGCATGGAAACCACTTTAATATGTCCCAAATAATTCCACTTCCTACCCACCCATTCTCTAAAGGTATCAATTATTGACCTATATTCATACAAATGTGACAACAAATAATTCTCTAGTTAGGATTTAGTGCTTTCCACAATACCATATGGGATATCTAAAATAGCTTTAATCTATTCTCTAATAGGTTTAATATTCCTACCAATCAAGGACTTGGGATCCCTTGGCATTGACAAAACATCCACCTAAGAATGTTAAGCTCCTCCTTCTCAACTTTTGACTTCTTGAACCCATCACCATCCAAGGTCCCACTAGTCAAGCATACATTTTTAGAGACCAAGGTTTTTGCCATTAAATTATATATTGTTCTTAATCATAAAAAAATTGTTTTTTAAAGATTTAATAGATAATATTTATAAACCCATAAAAGAAACATTTTCATGCATTGCCAATACTGTCATTGAAAACTAAAACAAACTATCTATTAAATAAAACTAATATGCAATCCTTAAACAATATTATATTCAATTTTATCTATAACTACAAACTTAAAAAACCATGAGAATCTTACTAGTATCCATAATATGCAAAGTAAATAATTTTAAAATATATACCTTAATATTTTCTATCATTTTTACTTAGACCTTCAAAAATGATAGTAGACTATACAATATCAACTAAAACTAATATTCTTCAGTATCTTAAAAAAATCCAAGATTTATAAGTTAAGTCACACACTGATGATATGAAATAAATCCACAACATACATTCAAAAACCTAAAAATCTATCGAGTTGAAACCAACATAAATGATATGACTATATTGTTAAGATATTTTTGATTATATATTTATTACATACAAATTGAATTAAGAAACTACATAACAAACCAAACATACATGCAACTCAGCTTCCAAGCTTCTATATTCAAAACCAAATCTCCATAAGCTTAAGCTTATTTGGTAACCTTTCTTACATTATTTTATTTAAAGAACACATCAAAATGAAAATTTTAAAGCTTTGCATCAACAATAATCTTGAGTCCAAATGATAAATGAAAGGGGGAATAATTGAATTTTATGAACTTCATATGCTAACTTTGGCATTAACTATCTCCAACTAAATGTGTCTACTAAATTTGATAAATTAAACAATATTTAATTGAGTTGTTTAAGTTTTTAAAAGTTGTCACATGACTTTAGTCACATTTAGAATGGATAGTAAATATTTAAAAACAAACCAAGTTTATATATCTACCAGATTCATTTTGATTTTCTGCTAAGTTTATTTCTTCTTATCAACTTTATCTGCCAAACTATCTATGTTCAAATTACCAAACAAGGATGAATTATTTAATGGTAGTTATCTAATAATAAAAACTACTTAAATATAACATACCTTCAAATTGAATTTGAATTACCCATTTAAAATTTTACATCCTCTGAATCAAATAAACCAACCATTTTTATTATATGTCAAACTTTATCACCATGTTAATCACATTAATATCAATGTGTGCATAATGTAAACCTAACCAAGGTAATTTATCAAAAATAGAATTCAAAACCAATAATATTATCATCTATTTTTAGCTATGAATCCAACATTTTTACCAAACCTATTTAATCCAAACCCTAATCAAAAGGTGATGAACCATACCAATATTGATGTTAGGACCTATTGGTGACCTAGATTGCACCATAGCTGAGTAAGGGATTGTTCAGGTCCTCTACTCAAATCTAGTCAAACATGGGAATGACCTTAGGCTATGGGTTACATAATCTTGGGTCAAACCTCTAGGATTTTTAATGAGGCGAGATCCTCTGATGCATCACTTAGATCATTTACACTAAAACCTACTTATTTTTGGGGTGAAAATGAAGAGAAAGATAACTGAAAGGGAAATCTAAGATAATGTCAAGGATGTACCTAAGTTGATTGCTAATTCACTCTATTTGAACTTATAAAAAAACTAATGAGATGAGAAAAAGATTGTTTCTACAACTCCAAGTGTCTTTTATGCATCAATATTTCATGTATAGGTTAAACAAGTGATCATAACTTGAGGAAAATGATGGAGAGACTTGATTCAAGGCACTAACCAATGTATCTAGATGCTAGTTTTAGTCACATAATATTCAACACTAAACATGACCTACATAACAAGATAAACTTGTATCTAGGTGAGATTAGGACTTGACAAGGCAAAAAATTCTACCACATATTCATATCAAACTAACATTAACACACTATACCAAAACAATGAAATCTAAAAAATATTCTTATATTCATCTCAATAGGTTACAAAGCTCAATCTTGGTAGATTCTAGTCATGCCCAAGAGAGGGATCCATTTCAAGGCTTAGAAGCCTATATATAAAGTAGAATGGGAATGAGAGATATGGGTAACATGCATGATATAAAGGATAAGGAGTCATTAGTGATCAAGAAATGTGGTGGTAGTTCATTGATTGTTCTTTGTATGCATGACTTCTTCCAATCAAGACCAATATTTTATCAATAAGTTAACCTTCATTTTCTCCAATAGTCTTTAGAAAACTCTCATTGGCTAAGAGATCCACTAGAAGACAAGGGTTTATTTTTCATGATGAATCATTACTAAGTCTATTGGAGAGAATATCTCTAAGATCTAAACATCTTTGATTACTCCAACTACTTCTCTAACCACTAAATCTCTTTATTTTGATCTCTCACTTCATCTCTACTTTCTTTACTATAAGGACAAAGTCCATGATCCTATTCACATCTAGATAATATAGGTACCCATTTTTTGAATTCAATACTATGATTAAGGATGAGACACTCCACCATATCTTATTTATGTCTATATTTTCCCTTATTGAATATAGATGTTTAATAGAGATCAAAAACCAATCCAAATTATTGGTTTTTGTATAGTCAATATGTTGATGAAGATCCATAGGTTATGTAGTCTTATTTTGGAATATTATTAAGTCTAAACAGACATATCTGCATCTAAGCTTTAATGGCTAATAGAGACTCATTATTATCAACCTTGACTATATGACTATGTTTGATCGATGGCATTTGATCGAGATATAATGGTGATATATGCCTTTGAAGCATTCACTCTAGTTTGACCTAGGTCAAAATTATTTTCCATTTGAAATCTTGACTTTTTACTTCTAATATCAACCATCGATATTGATCCAGGTCCTCTCATATTGTGCCAAGTGATAGCTCTACATTCATCCTATAGGATCTTGTTATCAACTCTTTGACTTCTTAACCTCACGTGTACTTCCAATCTACCTCTATATGAATAAACACATATTGTTGATCTATATGATAGTTTCTATGGTTGTGACACTTGGAAAAAGATCGTTCATCATTAAGATCCTTTAAATTTTTTAACTCCTCACTCACTGTTAGATCTTTGTGTATGATTACATGCTCACCATTGATCTTCCTAAACCCACTGACTTTGTCAGTCAATTTGTACCATTGGATCTTTGTTAAGACACTTGATATCTTTCCACTTATCAGCTTCTCATATATGCTAAAATTTTAACTTGATGATAATCATTGATATGGTTTGTATGATCAAATTCACTCCATTATATCTTAAGACTCACTGACATCATTAGGTTTTCCACTTGTTGTTGGATCTCTATCTTAGCTCCTAATATTTGGACACTTGTCACTCGTACATTTAATCTAGGAACATTTGAAACTAAACAACTATTTTCTATAGCTTTATCTTGACATCCCCATGAATGTCTCACTCTACTTGATTAACTTTAAAGTCTAATATCTATAGATATAAAGTGTATCAAGGCATGAAACTTGTAGAGCACAACTCAAGCATGAAGGAATTCATGTCCATGTGATCCTTTGGCTCTAATATGATTCTTAAGCATAATTATAAAATAAACAAGCACACTAGTCTATTAATTTATGTATGATGTCCTATGATGGTCTAGTCTTTCAAAGCTTATACATGTAATTTGATCATTCACTCAAATAAGAACCTTTTTCATCTTTTCAATCTAGGCAAAAGCTTGGTATGTGGGCTAGAATTGTCCAACATCTTTAGAGACTCAATTGGGAAGCATGACTGATATGCTTGAGGACCCAAATCATTCATCTTGACTAGTCCATTGGGCATGGAGTCTCCTTTCTAGTTCCATAATTTGATCTAAATGTAGAACTAATTGACCTTCTAGATAACTCCTCTTGAAACAAACAAGAACTAAAAGGAATAAAACAAAACAAAGTGACTAAGGCACTTATTAAAGTGAAACATAGAACATAAGGGAAATTAAGCCTAAACAAATCAATTCTAACTAACCTAATGTGTTAGGACAATACTTGGAGGAAAACCAATGACTAATTATGTACAAGGAACCTAACTAGTTAAGACAAAGCATGATCCACCTAGATCAAAAGAAAAATTCATAAACTCACTTAGTCCAAGATATGGTACAAGTTGCATATCAAGATGTTTATTAAATATGACCCTTGATGAGGCACTCCTTTTTTCTACCAACTCTCTTAGCATCTTCTAGAGTAAGTCATCAACAATAAATCAGTCACAAACAAAGATAAACTAGTCTTTTCTTCAAGTTCCTTCTTATCAACTATAAACGAATATTCAATATGTTTCTCTTTATTGAAGAAGGTTGAATTGTTCTTGTGTTCACCAAGGGGAGTCCCTATGATGATTTCTTATTCATAATCACTCATGATATCTTCTTGATCAGCTATGGTTTGATTTATTTCCTCCTCATTTCTCCTCTTAAAATGGGCTCCTTCTCAAGAAAGAGTGGGGTGTAAGGTTGATGGATAGGGGCTCACGAGTTTGAGGTGAAGTATAAGATGTGATGGGGATGATAAGTTGGATATGGAATATGAGGTATGATGGATGGTTCATGGATGGGTTTAGGAATGGATGGAACTTTTTTGCAAATTGAAACCTTGAGAATGGTTGACCCATGAAAAAACTCTTGTAGGGAAATCAAGTTCAGTTGGGAAATGAAAGGAACACCTTCTTCCACAGGAACTTCATTTTCCTCATATCCTTCTTAAAACCCTCCAATAATTGTAAACAATCCTCCAACCTTCACAATTGAAGTCTCCCTCTCATTTTGAGAACATCTTTGGATAAACCTCCAAGATGGAAAAGCTATAGGTTATTCTTTAACCTTTTAATTTTGGCTCTCTTACTTCCTTGTCTTTAGTTGCTTATCTTTAATAATCACCATTTATTCCTTATTATTCATATAAATTTGGATGGATATCCATGATGGAAATGGATTATATTCTTAAGAAGGGAGGGGTGGGGATTGAATGACTTTGGATTTTCCTGACTGCATGACTTGACTCCATGATGGAAACTTGGGCGCATGGTTTTCTTTCATAGTGTGCATTGTGGCTTGAGGAATGAAAGGAGGTATGTGTAGTTGAGGTGATTTTGCCTTTGTAGCTACCAATGTCTAGTATAAATTTTTATCTATAGTTTTAATTTTATTAGCAAGGGAGGCTTCAAAATCAAACCTTGATTGTTCATGATGGTGGGTTCTTTCAACACAAACTTGTTTTTCCACCTGGACTCTCTCTTGGATAGATTTCCATGAGGGGAAGGTTGAGAGGAGTTAGGGGAAACTATGATGGATTTGAAATTCATGTGTTGAGGGATTATGAGTGGTGATGGGAAGATAAACATGAGGTTGACATGGAATGAATGAGGGAAGGTAGGGTGGGTGATGGGATATTTGATTATCTTCATGGGCTCCCAATGTTTCCTAAACCTTGGAGATGAGTCAATTTATGTCAAGAATGTCACTACTATTTTTAGGATAACCTTCCCTAATGAAGGACATCCAAATTTATTTTTCCTACTGTACTGAATCTCTAACCCCTTTAATTACATGTTTTGGTATCTATTTCCCATACCCTTTAACATATTAATGTTTATCATATTCCTCTCCTAGTCTAATAGATTGTTTTTAAGGCTATACATAGAATAGCTTGGGGTATGATTAGGATGGTTAGGAATGTCATGAAACTACCATGAATGATTGAGAGGGTTATCATAGGATTGGTATGAATCACCATACTACTAGTAAGGCTCTTTATATGTTTGGTCATTTTTCATCATAATGCTGATATGGGTCACAAAGAAGGTAAGATCTATGGTCTTGATAATAAGGGTCATGAGAAAATTGATAAGGCTCATCATAGATTTGATAGAGATATTGGTAAGGTTGAGTAGGCTCACATGGATCATGAGGATCATGTTGAAATTACTAATAGGGAGGTGAATAATAGGGGTATTCACCATAGTTGTTCATATCAACCTCATATGTTAAATGAGATGCAAAAACTAATTAAAATATTCAATGAGACATACCTAGGTTGCTTATAACTAGAAGCTTTGATTCAAAGTTTCCATTGATGCTAATTTTCTTTCTTCCAAAATATGATTAGAGGAAAGACACACCAATAATCTTTCCACTCTTTTGGATCTTGTCCCACTAGGAATGATAGAACTATTGGTGACATGGAGTGCACCCTAGCTGAGAAAAGGATTGTTCAGGTCCTCTACTCAAATCTATTCCAACATGGGAATGATCCTAGGCTATGGGTTACCTAATCTTGGGTCAGACCTCTAGGATTTTTAATGAGGATAGCTCCTTTGTTGCATCACTTAGCTCATTTACACTAAAAACTACTTATTTATAGGGGGAAAGGGAGAGAAAGAGAACTAAAAGGGAAATCTAAGCTAGTGTCAGTGATGCACGTAAATTGATTGCTCATCCACTCTATTTTAACTTTTAAAAACACTAATAAGACAAGTAAAAGACTAGATCTACAACTCCAAGTGTTTATTATGCATTAATATTTCATGTAGAGGTTCATCAAGTGATCAAAATCTGAGGTAAATGATGGAGAGGCCTGATTCAAAGCACTAACTAGTCAATGTATCCATATACTAGTTTTAGTCACATGATATTCAATAATAAACATGACCTACATAAAAAGATAAACTAATAGCTAGGTGAGATCAAGACTTGACAAAGCAGAGATTTATACCACATATGTAAATAAAACTAACATTAACACACTATATTAGAATAATTAAATCTAAAAATAGTATTATATTCATCTCAAGAGGTTACAAAAATCAATCTTGGTAGAGTTTAGTCATGCCCAAGAGAGGGATCCATTTCAAGGCTTAAAAGCATATATATATATATATATATATATATATATATATATATATATATATATATATATATATATATATATATATATATATATATATATATATATATATATATATATATATATATATATATATAGTAGAATGGGAATGAGAGAGATGGGGAAAATGCATGGGAGAATGTAGGAGTCATTAATGATCAAGAAATATGGTGGTAGTTCATTGATTATTTTTTGTATGCATGCCTTCTTCCAATCAAGACTAATCATTTATCAGTAAGTTAACCTTCATTTATACCAATAGTCTTAAATCTCCTCTCACTGGTTGAGAGATCCACTAGAAGACAAGGATTTTTTTCATGATGAGTCATGACTAAGTCTATTGGAGAAAATATCTCTAAGATATAAATAGTATTGATTACTCCAACTACTTCTGTAACCACTAGATCTCTTTGTTTTGATCTCTCACTTCATCTTCACTTTCTTTACTATAAGGACAAAGTCTATGATCATATCCACCTCGATCTATTATAGGTACCCATTTTTTGAAGTCAATACTATGATGAAGAATGAGAAACTCCATCGTATCTTATTTATGTCTACATCTACCATTATTGAATATACATCTTTACTATAGATTAAAACCCATCAAAATGATTAGTTTTCATATAGTCAATATGTTGATGAAGATTCACAGGTTATATAGTCTTATTCTAGACTATTATTAGGTTTAAATATACCTATCTACATCTAAGATTTAATGGAAATAGAGCCTCATTGTTGGTAACCTTAGCTATATGACTAGATTTTCTTGATGGAGTTTGACTGACCTCTAATAGTGATATATGGCTTTGAATCATTTACTCTGGTTTGACCTAGATCAAAATTATTCTCTATTTGAATTCCTTGGCTTTCAAATTCTGATATCAACTATTGATATTGATCTGGTCCTTCTCATATTGTGTTAAATGTTAGCTCTACATTCATCCCACATGATCCTACTATCATCTCTTTGACTTCTTAACCTCACGTGCACCGTCAATCTACCTCTGTATGAATGAACACATACCATTGATCTATTTGATAGTTGTCTTAGTTTTGCCACTTAGAAAGAACTCATTCATCCTTAAGATCCTTTTACTTGTTGACTCCTCACTCATCATTAGATCTCTGTGTATGATTGCATGCTCAACATTGATCTACCTAGACCCATGGACTCTATTAGTTAACACGTACCATTAGATCTCTTTTAGGACACTTGAGATCTTTCCACTTGTCATATTATTTCTTACACTAAACTTTTGACTTGATGCTTACCATTTATTTTCTTTGTATGATCACATGTGCTCTGTTAGATCTTGTGACCCATTGACATCATTGAGTTGCCCACTCACCATTGGATCTATATCCTAGCTCCTGAGATTTGGACACTAGTCACTCATGCATTTAATATGGGAACATTTGAAATTAAAAGGATATTTTTCATAGCTTTATATTGACATCCCCATGAACATCTCACTTTGTTTGCTTAACTTTGAAGGTTTATATCTACAAATAAAAATTACACCAAGGCACCAAACTTGCAGAGCATAATTTAGGCATGAAGGATGTCATGTCTATTTGATCCTTTGGCTCTGAGAGGATTCTTAAGCATATTTATAAAATGCACAAGCATATTGGTTTTCAAAATTTTATATGACATCCTATAATGGTCTAGTATTTCAAAGCTTATACAGGTCATTTGATCATTCACTCAAATAGGAACTTTGCTCATCTATTCAATCTAGGAAAAAGCTTGGTATGTGGGCCAAAATTGTCCAACAAGACCACACATGTATTATAATTTATAAATTACATTAATTTTTTTACTTTCAACAATAATGTATAAGATTAATTTTATAATTAGCAATACAATATTATGACAAGAGAAACTATAATAATGATCATAAACCAAACTAAGTTAAAATTGAGAAGTAAAGGTGTCACAGAATAAGAAGGTGATAAATATCAATTATGAATTTTTATTTGAGATTATTGATCTATGCTATTGCAAACTGTATGAATATTAACAATTTGAAATATGTATCTTTTCAAACTATTCTTAATTATCAATTAAAATTTCACATTTATAGAGACAAAACATTGTTCACACATAATTGATCCAAATTACTATGCTTGTTTTATTCACTTAAATGATTAATAAAAATGTCAAACTAAAATAAATTTAGACATAATAAAAAATGACATTCAATCACATTTGAAAAATAAATCATTGTTAAAGTGTTTGAAAAAGTTGGGCCCCACTAATGCAGTTATAAATGTTATGGCATAAAACATCATATGATTTTCTAATTTATGTTTCAAAATTGGGGTACTAAATTTTGAGATGAAAATAACCCTTTCACCTAATTATCCTGCACCCCTCCCCCCCCCCCCCACCAACCCCAACATCTTGTTGCATTTTATGTCTAAAGTGTTTGTGTAAGAAACTAATGTTTTATATTTCATGTACATGCATGCATGTTGAAAGAATTGAGAATGAAAATAAAGTCATTTTTTATGTAGGTGAGGTGCTAGATAACAAATATTAATATTTCACTTATATGGTTAAAATCAACTATTAAAATTCCAAATCGATAGTAGATTCTATCTACTAATAGTCAATATCAACCATAATAGATACAATAGACAATTTTAGAAATAATCAATACACATTCCTTTTTACATATAATCAATAAATATAATATTCCTATTTAGACCATGGAAGTTTGATAAATACATTGAGGTTATCTCTACTCCTTTGTACTTTTTTATTGAGACATTCAAATTTACATGTTTGAATCATAGTTGTAAATATATGTATATTGTATATTATACCGATATATAGTTATCTTTGTAATTTTTAGTTTCTATCTAATTGAAAGGTTATTATTTAATTATTCCAATTTTAAATAAAACATATTGGTGAATGTGCACATTTTATTCAAGCATTGCTTATAATTTTGTCTTAGGGGTTTAGATAAATCTTTAAATATTTGAGGCTAAGAAAAATTTATTTCCTCCTTGGATTAAACATTTAAGACTAAAATAACTTTATTTCAACCTTGGATAATATGTCAAACATTGAAATAATTTTTTTTACCTTGTATTTTATATACAACACTAAAAACACTTTATTGTAACCTTGGACTTTAGGGGAAGTTACTAATCTCCATACAAAAACTATCCTTATGGTTTCTTCCTTCCAAATTTTTGTTCATTGATGTGGGAGTGTGTTTATGAATAGGTCTTATACTCATCCTCTTTTCCATCTTAGGCTTTGGTAACTTTAAAATTCTTACCTCTAGTAACGACCCTAATAGTCCCGATCCTTTATATGTTATATTTTATAGTAATAATATACCTTATAATTACTCTAATGAATGGAATAATGATGATCATTGTATGATT